>ML810497.1:599276-617981 GCA_009831015.1 Picea engelmannii | reverse complement strand
TCAGTGGGTTATTGTTGGTTTCCCATGGTAATCTGATACAATCCTTTACTTCTTAATACATCCTCCATATTGGATTTCCATGAGAATTAGTTGGTACTGGTAAGAAAAATATCACTAGGAGAATCTGTTGGGACTCCAAATTAACGCCATTTTCACTACCAAGTGGCCCCCTTTTCACCACTCAAAACCACTATTTTCACCATGATAACCACTATTTTTATCATATTTTGTCTAAAATGGTCATTCGAGTCTCATAAGGTAATTATAATGGTTTATTACGTGTTTCCCATAGTTTTTGATGAATTAGGATAATTAAAAGTTTGAATTATTACTAATGACAGTTGATTGAGCCAAGTCATGTACTCTGCATAGAGGTCCTATAACCCGTGTTGAAGTTTTTCATATCTCTAGACTTGTAGAAGGAAAATCAAGATATTGGTTCTCTCTGCAGCAACCTCGACATGCTCTCAAGCTCCTTATATTGATTCCAAAGGAAGAAAGGAAAGTGCCAGGTTGCAATCAAAGATTAGGTCAACTCTCTCCAATTTTAGCATGCCAAGAACAAAATCCAATAAAAGACGAGAATAGGAGATATTCTCATGCATTCTATGTCATGAGAATATCCTCCCAATGATTTCCCAAAGTCATTTTGGTGCCTTCAGTCTTAATTGAGTTATTTTTTATGATTTTATGGTGTACTTCGATGAGCCCAATGTATGAGAAAAGGGATCCATTTAGGGTTGACCTATGCGCATTTGGGACATAAAATGTGTATAAAACCTTGTTGAAAACAATATTTAGAGCAAGTTGGAAGGAGTAAGAAAGAAATAGATCAAATAGGTAGAGTAGCAGAACTTGTAGATCCAAATCAACATTGTTATGTATTGAACTTCGTTGTTGATTAATACAAATGGTGGTGTTCTGAGTTATTTATTGGTTTAAATTTGACTTTAGAATGTATATTTTTAGCACAACAATTCAATGATTGGGAAGGATCCACCAATCTGGCCTTCGTTGCTTTGTATTGTTAGCATAGGTTTGTAAGTGATTCATTTGTTGATATAGATTCAATTCCATTTCTAGTTTGGTGTTCAAGTTTTGTTTATTCCACTACTCTATTTTGTATTTATTTTGTTGTAAGTGATTTTGTTTTGTATATTGGATTTATTGAAGGGTTAAATGATTGCATACAAGTTATTTGATATCACAGATATGTTTAAGTTCCATAATACTAGTGCACCAACAACATATTATGTTCCAACATTCATTTCGAATGGTAACTTGCTTATATAATATCATAGTTACTATGTTTTCAATCCAACAGTGTTTTGATATCATTATCAATTGTAACCCTTATGGCATTCTTCTATTTATTTTTTGTGTGATTCCAAATACAAATCATGTTCTGGTTTGGTTGGAATTGAGCTACAACTACAGTCATGTAGTGGCTTTGGTTTGAATACATTGAAATATAATTATGTTACAGCATACAATTGTTTTGATTTGATTATAATACAACCATAGTTTAAGTTGTGAAAATGATAATTGTGTTACCTCTCAAATCATAATTCAAAGTAACTTGGTTTGGTCTTAAGACACAGAACTGTATCACTCGAAGATTTCAGAATTAGTGTGATGTTGTTTGAGTTTTTCAATATGAATTTATATGCAGCATGAGTGTGTGGATTGATCTTTGTTATCAAAATTCCTTCTTTGTTATTTTGTTAATTGCATTTGTTTGGTTACATGTATCTTAGACCTCACTCGAGTTGAAGCGATATTATTGAGTTGTTTTGTTGTAATGAACTTTGGGTAAACCTCAGTGAAAGATTTGCAACCTGAGCTTGTCAAACTCTGTATTGTTAACTCTGTGAGCCTCATACATGTTAGGTTAAGTGTGAAGAAGAATAATTATTTGATAATATTTGTGCATGTTATGTTTTAATTCATTAGTTAGTCATAGTGTCATTGAAGGTAGGAACCATAATTTATTTTTGACACTTAGGTATTAGCTTAAGTGAAACATTGTAAGTCCATGACCAGCAAGAAACTTCCTTGTTTTGCTACCCAAAGCATGAGATTCCTATAGATTACACAATTTCATTTGAAATTAACTAGCATCCTATAATAATAGTTCGAGTTGATTAAAGTGTGAAGATTATTCTTTTTCCATAGATTAGAATAGTTTAGACAATCATTTTTTTCATAATCCTTGCACATACAATGTTAGTATATCTAATCTTATGCCCCTGAATTGATGATTACAAGTTCAACAATTAAGTCAATTAATTAACTCAACATTTTTGGTGTCATTTATAGGGAGATGCTACAAGGGAGTATCAATTCTATGGCTTACTTTTATTTCATGCTTTAGAATATAATTTTTCTTTGTGTGATTTCCTTCCCTAGAGTACTAACATACTAGACCTGGGGGGACAGTGAACGGTAAGACACAAAGGTTCCTTTACTTCATAATTTCTGAAGAGGTTCTAGTCAGACGCATTCACTTTGGTGAGTACATTATCTCACTAGTTCTAAAGATATGTTAATGTTGTATGAATAGAGATAGGAAAAATAGAGGTAGATTTAGGGGAACAAGTAGAGTATTTTCACCAAATAAAAAGACTCCTTCAAATGCTAACTTGTTGGCAGGAAAGTCTACGAAAGGAGGATAGGCGGGTACAATTCCAAAATTTAGTTCCACCAAAAAAACACCTACAATCAGTTCAGCTAAGAAGCTCGTAGTTCTTCCAACAAATATTATGGTAAAAGCGGAGGTAGTGGGTTGCTCGGATCATCAACCAGAGAAAGAAGAAGATGAGTTCAATTCAATTTTGGAAACAAAGTCTCTACACATACCTTCAAAGTACATTGAATTCAAGAACATACACATGACTGAAGAAGAAGGAGAGATACATATCAATGATGGAGGTGAATTA
Organism: Picea engelmannii; assembly: GCA_009831015.1. Classification (NCBI taxonomy): domain Eukaryota; kingdom Viridiplantae; phylum Streptophyta; class Pinopsida; order Pinales; family Pinaceae; genus Picea; species Picea engelmannii. Next base: position 615,042 of record ML810497.1, on the reverse strand, counting down.
CATAGAGTGGAAGAGGTAACTTTTGGGTTTCCAATAGTAGATATTGAAGAAAATGTGCAAATGAATAATATAAATCTCCCATTATTACCTCACTTCCATAGGTTGGTAAGTGAATACCATGAATCTTTTCTTTTCAAATTTGATATTCTTTGTCATAACTATGATTATACCTCTGATGCACAAAAGTTAAGATTGTTCCCAGCCACCCTTAAGGATTTAGCTCTCTATTGGTTTATGGGTTTGGGTGGGGACACCATTAGAACATGGGAACAAATGCATAGAAATTTTCTCAAGAAATATCAAGATTATTATAAGGCTAGGGAATTAAGAGAAGAAATATTTAAAATGACACAGAAAGAGGAAGAAATCCTCGAGGACTCTTTTCTTAAGAAGTTTTTGTATATGTAAGTTTTAAACATGTGAAGTAAAGCAATGCATATAGATTCTTAAGAAAAACAGAATCTAATCAATGGCTCATACACAGAGTACACAAAGATTTTATACCGGAAACCCTCAACCGGGAAAACCTTTCTTATATTCCTTATATCGAATTTCACCATTCACCATACAATATATATACAATGTTTTTAGGTATTCCGTAGATACCAAAACCCTAATCCCTTAATCGGGGATTAATTTACAAAACCGTTAAAAATAGCAAAAACCGCCCACACGAAGGATCGTCAGACGTAGTTGTTGAATCTAACGGACCCACACACACACATGAAAAGAATATAACACATACCCAATAGTATGATGTTCAAAGATATAAATAACACAAGTTAGAACTAGAAACAATCAAAACCATTTTCTTGAGAGGTCTATTAGATGAATCAATAAATTTTCTCAACTTAGTGGTATTTGGTGATGTCTCTCGACTAAGATTTGAATAAATTTGTGATTTGTGTAGAAGGTATTTTCGAATCCGAGCTAGATCTAGCAAAGTACCAAGGGAATATCTTTCTAAAGTCACCAAATATGCTATTGGTGGTGTCACCAGGGATGAATTAGGAAATATTCTTGAAAATTTCCTAATTGATCTTCTTGGAACTCTTAGTTTACAGTTAGATACTTTAGAATTTAAAAAGAAACAAGATATCATCTCTTTCTATTTTTTGTCCTAAATGCAGAGAAAATCACCCACTAAGAGAATATCCTCTTGATGATATTAATATATGTTCCATTTGTGCAGGAGATCACCCAACAGAACTGTTCCCCACTCTACCAGGACTCAAATCAGTGTACCAAGGGGAAAATCAAGCAACCGAACAATTATGATCACTTGCACCAAAAATACCTTGGAAACCAAGGGAAACAAGTATGACTTCAAACTCTTCATCTCAATTTACTTCATATTTTCCTAGTCAACAATATTCACCACAATGCTTGGATCCTTTTATGCCTTGGCAAGGATGGCTCGAGAAGCAGGGTTACAATTGTCCTTTGCAACAAGGATGGAAGGGACCCATTTATGGGAGCATACCCTCCTATACCTATCCTACACCCCCACAACCATCATACCTTATGCCACCGCCTCAACAATACCCACCACAACCATATCTCCAACAAATTCCACCACCACCTCAAAAATTAAAACTCATGTAACCCCAAGAACTACAACTTCCAACCACCCAACCTCCAAGACCTACACATTTTTCTACTCAACCACTACCCAACCCCAATAATAAGGTATCTCAACCAGTTTTCAACTTTTAGTTACAACCATTTTCTACGTATTTGGTCACCCACTGGAATTACAAGAAATTCAACTTAGGTCGGGAATGGTGCTCAATAAGAACTCTCCTAAAATTATTGAAGAAGAGTGAAAGGAGGAAAATCCCAAACAAATAAATAATAATGTCTAAATAAAGAAAACGTCCCCACGTTTAGAGCTTCCCCAGTCATCCAATTTCCCTCCCTATCCAGAAAGGTTAAGCTTGGAAAAACAATTGTTCATCCTAAATTTGACTTAATATATGAATTAAGGAATGTTTTCATCAAATTCCCTTTATTTCAAGCCATTAAATAAATACCTATTTATGCCAAGAATTAGGGAACTTTGTGTAAAGAAACCTGGAAGAAAGAAGATAAAACCAACAAAAATTCAATTTGTGGGGAGATCAGGAGATCTTATGTTAGGGAAAATCTTTGTAGAAAAGTATCCAGATCCTATAAACTCGATTATTTCAATATGCATCAATGATGTTCTCATCCTAAACACTCTTATTGAATTAGGGTCTACCATCAATATCATGACATTGTAGGCCATGGAGCAATCACAATTACTTAACCTTCAACCTACACCCACTATTTTGGAGTTAGTATATAGATCCAAGATCAAAACTGAGGGTATGTGTTGGCACAGGGGCAGACCCAGGGTTCATCTCCAAGAGCACACCAACAAGCCCTGGATATTGGCCCTTTCGACAACACATGTGAGGAAAATACAGTCTCACCAGAAGCAGCTATGTGGGGGTTGAAGGACATAGATATCTACAACCAGAAGGAATGTAAAGTGGGTTCAAAGTGATCGACACACAATAATCTAGTATTCTTTATCTTCCTAGGATCTACTGCGCAAGATGTATCTATCAGATCTAAAACAGTAATGCAATAGTAGTATACCAATAACAAAGAATAGAACACCAATCACACATACAACACAAGATATACATGGTTCACCCTCTCTCTAGGGCTACGTCCACATAAATGTTCTTTATAATGTATTAAGATGAAGCATACAGTTCTTGTATGCACTCTTAGCTAGAAGATCTTCCTTCTTCTTCTCTCTATCTATCCCCTCCCTGCGCACCTAGTTGTAGGTTTGATCTTTGCACCCAACTGAAGATCTTACAATACAGAAGTCTCTCATACTCAGCACTTCTCTCTCTCACACAATAGTCCTTACTTGATCACACAATAGTAATGAAATCTCAACCAACCTAGTACTGACCCATCCTAGGACCTCTAGACCTCTATTTATACATTACAATCACTCACTGACATCCTTAGGCTGAAACCTAGGTGTCAAAACCCTAGATACCAAAACCCTAGGTGTCTAAAACCCTAGGTCAACTTGACCCACATTTTCAGGGCTTCTCCAACCTATCTTTCCTTATTTCTCACGCGGTGCTCCAAAGTATCCAATGGTGGATTTTTCCACTTGTTGAGTGGTCCATGATCCTTATTTATTGTTGATCTATCATCCTCGATCTCCTCGTTCAACAGATTTCTTTCTCTTACTTTGCTCCGTCTTTTCTGCTCTTTTGCTCACTTCGACCCAGTAATCAGTCATTGTGTCTTCTGTGCAGTTTACATTTTGCCTTTTCTTCCTTGATATTCACTAATTTCAATAACCAAGGGCCAACAATCCCCCAACACTCACCTGTGACTCATCTTGAGTCACTTCAGATCTGACCTTTTTGTTTTTCTTCGACTTCAGATTGCGCAGTGCAGCCTTTGCTTTCTGCTCTATGCCTCGTCTCCTTCCCTGTGCAGATTGTCTTTTCTGTGTCTGGCCAGTTTCAACTGCACCCGGTACCTAGACCCTTTTCCTTATGCTTTTACTTAGAGTTGTGAGGTAGCTAGTTTTCATAGTACAACTTCAGTCAGCTCTCATTCATTAATCCTTCCTTCCATTCTCCCTTCAAAGTCTTCAACTGTGCAACTCCTCCTTCTGTAACATAGGTAACCTCATATGGCTTGAGTTAATGCATTTTGAACTTCCCAGGATGTTTTATGAACTTACTATCATATACCAGTACTAGATCACCTTGCTTGAATGCCTTCTTCTTGATGTGCCTGTCATGATAGGCCTTCTCTCTTTCCTTTTGTACTTGTTGATGGAATCCCACATTGAATCTTTCTTCTTTGAGCTCAACCAACTGCGCAAACCTCTCTCAAACAGCATCAGTGTCATCCATGTCTGTAAAGTTAGAAATTTTTAGGCTTGGTACCAGGTATTCCATTGGGACAATGGATTCAAGACCATATACCAACTTAAAAGGGGTCTGCATTGTTAGCTTCTTGCAAGTGGTTCTATAGGCCCAAAGTACTGTTGGTACTCTTAAATCACAGTCATCCATGTTCACACTACAAATATTCATCAGCATTGTCTCCAAGATCTTGTTGAATTATTCCATTGTCTCGTTTACTTGTGGATGGTAAGGCGTGCTCTTCTTATGGTGGACTGTAAATTCCTCAGTCAGGTCTTCAATTGTTTTATTTATGAAATGTGTGCCTTGATCACTCATAAGAATCTTTGGGCATCCAAACCTAGTTATGATGTCATCAAATATGAAGCACGCAGTTGTAGTTTCACTACAGTCCTTAACTTCTCTTGCTTCAGCCCATCTGGTCAAGTACTCTGTTATTGTAATTATGTATCTAGCTCCTGTACACTTTCCTGGTGGGTTTATAGGTCTGATGAAATAAATGGCCCATTTATCGAATGCTTGTAGGTTCAACTGTGGTTCTAATGGCATTTCATCTCTTCTCGATGGTTTCTCAACTCTTTGGCATACATTGTAGTCTTTGTAATAGTCTTTAGCACCTCGGTCTAAGGTAGGCCACCAAAGGCCAACACTAAGGACCTCCTACATAGTTGCTTTCCCTACGTAGTGTCCTCCTGCGATGCCTTCATGAGATTCTGTGAGGATCAATGGTCGCTCTACCTCCATAACACATCTTCTCAATATCTCATCAGGTCCCATCTTGTAGATTTGTCCAGCTATAAGTGAGAAGTCTGCAGCACGCACTACTAGCTATTTCTTTTGGGGAATTGTATACTCACTAGGTGCCATTCCTGTGTTTCTTCTGGGGAATTGTATACTCACTAGGTGCCATTCCTGTTGACAGGAACTAGACTATTTTTGCGAAGTGGTCATCAATATTTCTAATGGATAACAATTGTGCATTTGGCAATGCATCCTCCAAATTGGTCAGCTCTTCCCCATATTCCAACCTCGACAAGTGGTCAGGATCTTTGTTCATTCTTCCCAGCTTTACTATGATCTCAAAGTCATATTCTTGAAATAGCAGAAGCCATCTGCATATTATCCCCACCAATACTGGCTTGTGGACTAGGTATTTCAGCGCGGAGTGATCAGTAAACATTTTAAAGTGTCCTCCCAACAAGTAGTGGAAAAAATTTTGTAATGCATACACCATGTCTAACCCCTCTCGCTCGATAGTGGTGTAATTGATCTCAGCAGTTGATAGCTTCCTACTGGCAAAGTCTAATGTATGGTCGATATCTCCTTCCCCGGGTTGGGATAACACTGCTCCTAAAGCAATAGAAGATGCATCGACATGCACATGAAACTCCTTGCTCCAATCTGGAAAAACCAGAATAGGCGTTGTAACCATTTTCTGTTTCAGTGTGCCGAAGCTCTACTGGCACTCTTTCTTCCAACTAAAATGACTGTCTTTCTTCAAAATCTTCTCCGTGCATGTTGTAATCTAGGCATATCCTTTAATAAACTTCTTGTTGTATCCAGTATGTCCCAGCGTAGTGCGTAGTTATTTCACTGAAGTAGGAGGGGGTAGATCAACTATAATGGAAATCTTAGATGGATCGACCAGCAATCCCTGCTTTCATACAATATGACCTAACAACACTCCAAATGGTGAGAATAATATGCATTTCTTTAGATTCAAGGAAATTTTACACTACCTACATTTGTCCAACATTAGCCTTAGATATTCAATATGATTTTTCAATAAACTAAAAACAGTCCAATCATCAAAATATGCTTCTAGAAATTTATGCAGAAACTCCTTGAATGCTTCGACCACCACCCGGGAAAATATGGTTGGGGCATTATTCAATCCAAATGGAATCACTATATACTGATAGGACCCCCATTCTATTGCAAATGTGGTCTTATGGCGATCTTCCTTGGAAATCTGGATCTGATGGTATCCTGAGAATCCATCCGTAAAAGAGTATACCTCCTGGCCTCCCACATTATCTAACACTTCATCAATGAATGATGTAGGGAAGGGGTCATGCAAATAGGCATCATTCAGCTTCTTGAGATCTACACAGATCCTGATCTCTCTTGTCTTCTTGTCTTGCACCACCATAGGGTTAATCCATTCTGATTCTTCCACGGGTTCTATAATCCCTGCTTCCATCATCCTGTCGACCTCAATCTTCACTTTCTCCTTATATTTAGGGTTCAGTCTATAGGGTCTTTGTTTGACTGGTCTTGCATCTGGTTTCAAAGGGATCCTCATCTCTCCCATAGGCCCTTTAATTCCCTTCATATCAGTGAACTTGGTTGGAAACAAGTCCTAATATTCATGCAATAATTCTGTAATCTTGTCAATAGTGGCAGCATCCCAATAATCTCCAACATTTGCAAGCTTCGGTGTCTATTCCATTCCAATATTGACCTTCTTAATCTTGATTGGTTTTCTAATGAATGGTAACTCAACTCATGGTCCTTCCACATCTCTTTGGCCTTCTGTTTCTATGTTGTTCACCTTTCTTGGATCATCGTCTTCATCAGCATTGATGTTGTAACAACCTTGCAGTTTTTGGAGAGGCACAATCCATTCATTGTCTTCTTGCTCCAAAGGGAGGTTAGATGCCTCCTCGAATACTTTATGTCTTACAATCTGCAATGCTTGATCTATTGAAGGATATTGACTTTCAAATAAGAAGGTGGTTACAAAATTATGAGTCATACCTTCCCAATCTGTAGTGATGAGGCACAGCTCTGCTTGAACGTACCGGTTGATAGGGGTTGTGTCTAGTGTGTTGATGAACTTGTGCACCCACTGCTCTTAAGGAATGTTGCTCCAAGCTTCTTCGCAACTTCTCACATGGTCCTTTGGGTAGCTTCAACCTATGTATCGAACTTTGCAGCCTTCTACTTGTGATGAGAACTGCATTGTCATCAAGGTACGACATTGTACCCATTCTGTAATGTTAGTTTTGTGTGTTCCCCACCATCTTGTCGGTGTGGCTTTCAGGGCCTCATCCATTTCCAACAATCTTTGTTGCATTGGTGCACTTTCTTCAAAGTCCAATAAGAAGGTTTCTAAAGGATTCAGGCCATCAAAGGTGGGTAAGTTACTTAATGTTGTGTTGATCCAGCAAACTTCTCTGGTCAATCTAGCACATCTTATTGTAGATACTTCATACATTTTATTATGCCAGTTCTCCAGTGCTTCTTCTGAGTCTTATGAACATGTGTTTTCACTTCGCCAGCTTAGGTTTCCATCGGTCGTAGGATTAATGTAATTATGTTGTTTGGTTGTTAATTTGTATATGTTTTCCAATTCATATGTGTGGTCTTCTTCTCTGATGGGCTCTATGTATCACTGACCTGGATCTGGATCTAAGGCTGCAATGACCCTAAGGCCATCTCTTTCAAAATTCATATTTCGTTTCTTTAAATCAACCACAGTGGAATTATTGAAAGCCCAATCAATTCCTAACAGCGCAGGGTAAGGACAACTATCATCAACTATCTCAATTACCTCAAAATCTGTAAACGTTCTTACTCCGTTGATGCCCACAGGGACATGTTCCAATCATCCAAAGGGGTTGATAGCTTGTTGATTATCCATCCTGAGCCTTATAGGGGAATAGATCAACTTTGTTTTTCCCATCAGTGCCCAAGTTTGCTTCATCATGACATTGACCTCTGACCCTAAGTCGAGGACTACATAGTCTATATCATACTCTATTATTTGAGCATTCAAGTGTAATTCCTTCTTTTTCCTTCTCTTCTTAGTGATTTGGTGTACTTTCCTATTCAGTAAGGGGTCTATATTTCCTAGCTCGTATTGTTTGATTAAATTTTGTAGTTCTTGTACAGTGCTCTCATCCTAAATCAACTTAATACAAGTATATAAAAATTCCATGAGCTTGTTTACCTCTTTTCCTTCTCTTGGCGAAGCAGACTGATCAAATTCCCGTGACATTCCATATTCCCTTACTTCTAGTCATGTCTTTGATGAAGATCCTTGGACTGCTTTGAAATATTTTCTTTCCTCCTCAAATATATGTCTTTATTTCTTTGCATCAAAAGTTTGGGCCTTCTCTACAGCTTTCCTGATTCCTGAGTCTTCTGTAGTCTTTTCTTGGATCAGTCTATCTTCTCCTGTAACAGTGCCTCCTCTAGTGATAACAGTGACTCTAGGGTATTCTCCACGAGGTTTAGTGCATATCAATTTCACTTGTGGGTTTTGCTGAGGTCCTCGTATTTCCTGAAGCTTAGCCAACAATGTTGGACATTCCTCGATAACATGCTCGAACGAGTTGCAATAGCTGCAAGTGGAACAAGAGTTCTGACAATCCCTTGCTAGGTGTCCTAGCTATGCACAGTTATAACAGATTATCTTTCCTCGGACTCAACCCATACCTCATGTTCCTCCTCCTCCTATGAATCCACTGCGAGGATTGAAGTTTCCTCTCCCAAAGGAGTTATACTGCGTATTGTTTCCTTCTTGTTGTACTTCGCCTTGAATTTTGTATATGTCTCTTGACCTTTCATGCATGAGATCATAAGCCCTACAATCCCTATCATCTTGTCTCATGGACTTAAAAAATGTGCAATACAAATTTGTGGGTGTCTGAACATATTTTTGCATGTAATAGCACTCACCAGGGCGATGTCTATTTCTGCATACCTCGCACCAGGGTAAGGTAACTTGCCTCAAAGGGCTCGAAGCTCCAGAGGCCAAGTATTCATGGAATAGGGGACAATGTTCCTTGTCATGGCCTTTTGATATGCATCTAACACACCATATGTCTTATCTTTTATCTTTTCCCTTGTCTTTTTTCATATCTTCGACCTACAGAGACAAACTAGTTAGTTGGCTCAAAATTTGACTCATACCTGAACTAGATTCTCCCATAGGGGTTGATTCTAGCTTCATGGCGATCTCCAGCGCCTTAGATTGTGAAGCAATCTTCTATTGCATCAAAGAAACTTTGATGTGTGGTAAAAGGGCAACAATGAACCACTCTTTGTTCTGCTCATCTGGGATCTGAAAAGTCAATCGGCCTGTTAAGGTCTTGAATCTTTGATCAAATTCCCAAACAGGTTTGGATACCTTCTGCTTGATCTCTTTCAACTCTGTAATACATTTTGACTCTGAATTGGGTTTCTTGAACTCTGCAATTAATGCATTCTTGATCTCATTCAGTGGCTTAGATTGTGCAAGTCCTTGGACAAGCTTCATGTAGCAGCTTAGTACGGGATCCCTTAGGGTAGTACTAAACTAGGTTATTTTAACAGCTTCATCAGTGGCATTCTTAATATTCCATATGACTTCACATAGGAACCAGTGTTGATCAGGGTCTTCATATCCATCTCCCCTAAAGATAGGGAGCCTCATCTCATCTACCATAGATCTTCCTAGGTTTCCTAGGTTTCCTATCTGAGTATATGTTGAACTTCTAGTAATAGTACTATGAGGACTCTGGTGACTCTGACTATTCTAATTGCTTAGTGCTACTATAACAATAGGGGTATTAATAGTAATTACTTCAGCAGTCTGTGCAGTTCCTGAAGTTCCTGGCTCGTCCCGACGAGGTTCTTCATCTTTCCCTTCCTTTGCCCTAGCGGGTTCTGAATGCTCTTCATCCGTCAGGTCTGCCTCTTCTCCACTATAGAAACCCTCATCCTTGTAGTTCTACTTGAATAAGTTCACAAGATTAACTTCTCTGAACGCTCTCCCACTACGTGTATGTCTATCTTATGTGTCATTGTCGCTGTCCAAATTCCTGAACATTATCTTTTCCAAATCTGACCAATCTATTGTATCTTCAAGATTTTCTTCTCATGCAATAGCATCTTGATTCTCAACTTCAGAAAATGTAAAAGTTTTCCTCTGGGTCCCTTGAAGAAATATCTCTCGGCTTGGCTATATGACTCTACTCTGTCAACAACAAACTCGGTGATGTACCCTCCAATGGTGCTATCAAACCAATGATATATTTCTCGTGACATGGCGTTATCGACTCTCTTGACCTTCTTGATCATCGTCGACATCCAAACCACAGGAGGTCTAGATATGATCTCAAACTGGGTATCTACTAACCTAGCTAGCCACTCATATAGATTTTGATGGATTCCTCCAAAGACAATCTCATGTATATCAATAAATATACATCTCTCCAACCAATCCTTTGTACTAATATTAGGGTTCTTATTTTGGGCTTCAGCGAAGTCCTTCTCTTGATCCTCTATCCACTTTTGAATTTTTGTCTTTGATGGAAACCACCTTGACATTTCCTCAAGAAGATTCATGTCCCGACAATGGAACCATTTGTTGGCACAGGGGCAGACCCAGGGTTCAGCGCCAAGAGTGCACCAACAAGCCCTATCTACTAGCCCTTTCGCCAACACCTACGAAGTAGATACAGTCTCACCCAAAGAAGCTATGTGGGGGTTGCAGGATAGAGAAGTCTACAACCAGAAGGAATGTAAAGTGGGTTCAAAGTGATCGACACACAACAATATAGTATTCTTTATCTTCCTAGGATCTATTGCGCAAGATATATCTATCATATCTAACATAGTAATGCAATAGCAGTATACCAATAACAAAGAACAGAACACCAATCACACATACAACACAAGATATACATGGTTCACCCTCTCTCTAGGTATACATCCACAGAACTGTGCTTTATAATGTATTAAGATGAAGCATACAGTTCTTGTATGCACTATTACCTAGAATATCTTCCTTCTTCTTCTCTCTATCTCTCCCCTCCCTGTGCACCTAGCTGTAGGGTTGATCTTCACACCCAACTAAATATCTTACAATACATAAGGCTCTCATACTCATCACTTCTGTCACACACAATAGTCCTTACTTGATCACACAATAGTAATGAAATCTCAACCAACCTAGTATCGACACATCCCAGGTCCTCTAGAACTCTATTTATACATTACAATCACTCACTGACATCCTTAGGCTGAAACCTAGGTGTCAAAACCCTAGATACAAATACCCTAGGTGTCTAAAACCCTAGGTCAACTCGACCCGCATTTTCAAGGCTTCTCCAGCCTGTCTTTCCTTTCTTCTCGCGTGGTGCTCCAAAGTATCCAATGGTGGCTTTTTATACTTGTTGATTTTTCCACGATCCTTCTTTCTCATTGATCTGTCATCCTCAATCTCCTCATTCAACGGTTTTCTTTCTCTTACTTCACTCCGTCTTTTCTACTCTTTTGCTCACTTAGACCCAATAATCAGTCATTGTGTCTTCCGTGCAGTTCACATTTTTCCTTTTCTTCCTTGATCTTCACTTATTTCCATAACCAAGGGCCAACCATATGTTAGATAATATGATTGTTTCCTTAGAATCATGGGAGTATCATGTTTACTTTATGGTCTTTCAACCCAAAACTCCCTCGGGATGTCATCCCCTAATTTGTTGAAGGCCATGGCTAGCCACCGCAAATACATTTATTGGTTGTAGGTCAGGGAATATGCTTATTTATCATGGAGACTCAGTGAAAAATGTAACTCTATATCCTCCCACTAAATCCTCTCATGAGCTTTAACAAACTCCATGGCTAGACACGACCAATAGTGATGAAGAAAATGTTCATTTTTTCTGCAATAGATCAGATTATGCAATTCAAAGAACTCACTAAAGACGACCAAATTCAAAGTTTTTTGGTCAATTTAGATCCTTTGCAAAATTATGATTTAACTCTTGATCATATATTTAGCTTAGAATTTCAAAAAAATTATGATTTGAATACTCCCCCATCACTGCAAATTTATACAGTAGCCACTGATACAACAAAATCAAGCACATTTCCTGTTGAGATTAGTTCGGGTAAATTCTTACATATAAATTCTCAACAAGAACAATTAATCAAAATGTTGCAAAAACACACAAATTCCTTTGCATGGAGATATCAAGATATGAATGGAATTCATCATGACACGTTAGGACAATTCCTGACCCATTAGGAAACCACAAAGACGAATGACCCCTTCTCTCAAATAAATTGTTAAAGAAGAATTACAAAAATTACTTGATGCCCAATTTATCCTTCCCATTTCAGACAGCCAATGGGTCTCACCCCTTGTCATTGTACCAAAAAATAATGGTAAGTGGCATATTTTTTTCGATTACCAAGAACTTAACAAGGTCTCTTTGAAGGATTATTTCCCTCTTCCATTTATTGACTAAGTATTAGACACATTAGCTAGCAAAAATTGTTTCTCTTTTATCGAAGGATTTAGTGGCTATAACCAGATACGGATTGCACCAAAGGATCAGGACAATACTACCTTCACATTTCCATGGGGGACATACACTCATAAAGTGTTACCCTTTGGACTATGTAATTCTCCTGCCACTTTCCATAGAGCACTTCTAGCTATATTTTATAATCTGATCCATGATTGTGTGGAAGTTTATATGGATAATTTATTTGTATATGGTGATACTTTTCTTGAAGAATTGGAGAATATAGAAAAGGTTTTGATAAGGTTCCAGGAAACTAACATTGCTTTGAGTGATGCTAAATGTCGTACATTGCAGAAAGCAAGAATTTTTGTTGGCCATTTCATTTTCAGTGTTGGGATTCAAGTTGACCCAACAAAGATAGAGGTTATATCAAAATTATCAATTCCAAAATCTTTAAAAGATGTAAGAATATTTTTAGGACATGTTGATTAGTATAGGATATTCATAGAATATTTTATGAAAATAGCCACCCCTTTATTTAAATGACTCACCAACGATACTGGCTTTTTCTAGGATGATTATTGCCAACATGCTTTTGAAGTACTAAAAGAGAAACTTGCATAGACACCAATCTTCAGGGGGCGGAATTCATCTCTTCCATTCCATATTTCAAGTGATGCCTCCAACATAGATATTGGATCCATGTTTGGAAAACAGGAAAATCAATCATCCTACGCCATTTATTTCATTAGCAAGAACTTAACGCCAACTGGTTTAAACTATACAATCACATAAAAAGAATTTTTAGCAGTCGTATATGCAATTAATAAATTCAGAAACTACATCACTGGGTATGAGGTCTTCATTCATACTGACCACTCTACTATTAGGTACCTAATGAACAAACCTATAAGAAATGGTAGGGTGAATAGATGGATTGTTTTGTTACATGAGTTTAACATTACTATTCTAGATAGACCTGGAACGGAAAATTTGGTCGTTGATTTCCTTTCTAGAATTCATAATGAAGACCAAGCAACTCATGTCAATGATGATTTCCCTTATGAAAAATTGTTTGTTGTATCTACTAAGTATATGTGGTTTGCAGATGTGGCTAATTGTTTGGTTACCGGGAAACTGCCATAGTATCTTTCACCTAATGAAAAGAAGAGGATCGTCTAATGCAGTGTTTCCTATTCTTGGGTAGGAGGAGACCTCTTCCGAAGAGGACCTGACTTGATTATAAAAATATGCATCCATGAAGACAAAGTGTTTGATATAACGAAAAATCGTCATGACGAGCCATGCAGAGGACACTTTGTTAAAAAGAGAACATATAAAGTTCTTCGCTCATGATATTATTGGCCAACCCTATTCAAGGACGCCAAACAATATGTTCAAAATTGTAACAATTGTCAATGAATGGGCCTCCAAGCACAATCTAACGAGATGCCTTTAAATCCCCAGGTAATGATTGATCCCTTTGAGAAATGGGCTTTGGATTTTGCAGGGATGATTTTTCTTGCATCGAAAAAGAAAAGGTATATCTTAGTTTGTACTGATTATGTTACCAAGAGGGTAGAAGCCAAAGTTATTCTCCATGCTACTGAAAGAAAAATTGTTGATTTTCTATTTGAAGATATTTTTACCCGTTTTGGTGTGCCAAGAGAAATTTTAACATATCAAGGAATGCAATTCATGTCAAAGTTGGTACAGGCCATCACTGAGCAATATCAAATAAAACATCGTAGATCCTCCCCTTACCATCCACAAGCCAATGGATAGGTGGATTCCATGAATAAGGTCATTGAAGCAATTATGACCAAGACAGTACAACAACTTCATGAGTATTGCTTGGATCACCTCCTGAGGCACTATGGGCCTACAGGACTACATGGAGGAACAAAACCAGATTCACACCATACGAATTAGTGTATGGAAAACAAGTTCTCCTTCCAATAGAATTTCAAGTGAATACCTACATAATGAAAACTCATCTAAGTATGGATGTCGAAGAGGTACAACAACAAAGGATAGTTCAGCTAAATGAATTGGAAGAGGTGCATCAGGATGTTATCCAGTAAACCACTCGTGTCCAGCAACAGAGAATTAAATGGCATGACAAGTTCATCTGAAAGAAGAAGTTAAAAACATGTAATTTGGATCTCCTTTTTTATTCAAAATTTAAAAACTTTAAAGGAAAGTTCACCAAATTATTGCTAGGCCCATATGAAGTTGTGAATGTATTTGATAATTGTTCTATGAGGATCAAGACCATTGTTGGAGAAGGGATTTCTTTCTTGGTCAATGGACATAAAGTAATATTGTACAAGCATATTGTCAGTCGGGAAGAGTTCGTCCAAAGTATTCAGCAACAATTTCAGATGGAGGTATTAAGAAGGAAGGACTCCCAACCTGTTGCAACCTCACTTTGATTCATTTATTCTTCCTTCCTTAAAATAAAAAGAAAAAAAAAATACAAAAAGAAAAAAAGTAAAGAAAATAATAATAATAATAATAATTTTGTTTTGTGTTAAGCCCTAATATTGGCTCATTACCTCTTAATTGGGGCATGTTAGATTAGTAATGCTATTTTATTTATGTCGTCTTGAGGCCATTATTTGTAATTTAGATTAGTAATGTTATTTTAATTATGTCGGCTTTAAGCCATTATACCTCCTAGTCTCCTATATATACCAAGGAGACATTTTCATTTTGAATCATCTTGTACTTGAACATTTTAAGTGGGGTAAAAGGAGGTTGCCCCCTCGAAGAGGCTTATTATCTGAAATTATCTCTTTTTCAAGGCGTTGAGTACTTTTGTTGAGGTTTTTATATGCTATATTGATGTTTGGTTCTTAACATATGGTATCAGAGCTCAAGGTCTTGGGGTTTCGCTGCTACATCTGAGACACTGTGGAATTTTCGCTATAACTTTTTTCCACAACGTTTCAGAAGGAACGGCTTGGGGGATATTTAAAAGATGGATCAAGGTATGTTGGGTTCAAAATTCAGCTCCTGGGGCCTTATACTTTCGGAGATACAGCCTGTACAAGATAGGGTTCTGGAATCATCCTGAAATGAGTCATTGAAGAATTTTTGCTATAAAAAAAATTCGGTAATGTTTCAGACCTTGAAATCCGTATGACATTTACATAAATTGGTATTGTATCTGTGGTAAAAATTTCAGCTTCTGGGTCATCTTAAATTTGTATATACACCCTGTGCAAGATAGGGTATCTGACTAGTCCTATTGACTAGTGTCAAGAAGGTGTTCTAGGTAAAACAATCATAACTTCTTCCTAGAGTATCCAAATTTTGTGGGACTGGTTGCATTGGATTGTGAACAGTCTGTAGTATTGTGTGTGTGAGTTTCAGAATTTTATATCAATTATTTTGTGCAGGGCACACTATACAAGTGATATCTCCTGGAAAGGCCAAAAAGCGGCAAGTTGTGGGGAAGATACCGTAAATTCCACTTGGCACATCCAATTTTGATCAGACCTGTGGCATTGCAGAGAAGAAATATCATAGAAATACATAAGATAAAGTTTCATACCCAGAAGGGCCAAAAATTAGGAGATACAA
>ML810497.1:545168-594103 GCA_009831015.1 Picea engelmannii | reverse complement strand
AATCATCTTGTACTTGAACATTTTAAGTGGGGTAAAAGGAGGTTGCCCCCTCGAAGAGGCTTATTATCTGAAATTATCTCTTTTTCAAGGCGTTGAGTACTTTTTCTGAGGTTTTTATATGCTATATTGATGTTTGGTTCTTAGCATTTTGTGAAAACCATATCCTTGGCACATTTGGATAGGGAATTTGCTTGAAAACCAGCGAACTGGAAAGCAAATTTCCCCTGGGTTTTTCTTAATAAAATGGATATTGTTGATTGTAAGATAGATAAGTTTGGTTTGTCCCAAAAAGAGGATTTTTTTCTATTCCTAATCACTTGACACCAGTATCAGCATGAAACGATTTGGGTCTGTGAAAATCCTTCTCATTACAGAGCTTGGGATAACCATCCTTGTCGTCTTAACACCATAATTGGAAACCATCTCTGATGCAGTTAAATTTCCTTGTGTTGGAATCTTCATCTGAGGTTAAAAGTTTGTTTTAAAGTTTTGCATGTAACATTGTTGTAATTTTGTACTATGGTCCTTCAAAATTATTTGTTATATGCTTGTGTTAGTTGATGGGGGATTCCTTAAGGCCCTCCTTCTCACAAACCTTACCCCATCGACATCAATACATTATCTGGGGTCAATGTTAGAGACTTCATAGTTCCCTAGAATTTGCATACATTAATGGTAGAATTCCCTATTGTTAATCATGGGGATTCGTCAATTCCTCTTGATTGAAAAATCTTGCAGGTGACTTGACATTAGCACATTTATTCATACATGTCAATATGAACTAAGGTACTTTAGTACTCATTGTCATTAAAGGTGAGATGTTTCACATTCGTTAACAGCATACCTTACTGGTCAGTAATCCAACAATTTCTCCTCATGTTCGACATTAATACATTTATTCACATGATGATAATTGTACCTCGGATTGGGATAGCAGTTGAAGACTATTCGATCTCATCAACAATAACTTGCAGTAGTTCTTTCCTTCATTTCCAATTCAGCATGTTCAGTTTAGATTCAGTTTTCATATTATCAGCTTTCATGTTTTCAGTTCTTTTATATTATCAGTAACTCTCAAAATAGATTTATTTCATCTCCATTGCACAACCTTTCAATAGAAAGCTTATATAGTTGTGATTTTAACAGCTATAGGCGGTTCGATAACCATTAAGTAGTTTTGTAACCATTGTCTTCTACAGTTACAAGATCCCTGTATCGATTATAGGATTACCTGTGACTTATTCAAATGAAGTTGCTCATCACCCATAGATCAAAAGTTCCACAAATAAGGATTTGGAGTTTCCCATGCAGCTTTGAATTCTTTCGAGCATTGTATCTACATCAGGTTCACAAGTCTACAGCAATAACATCATTCACTTCATCTTTTCTTTTTGTGAAAATTATCAAACTCAAACACCAACAATATCGTCACCTATATACCAGCATTATCTAGTTCAAATAGCTCAGCAACAAGCATTCAATGGTCCTACAAGTTTAACATAACACAAATTAGATCCAACTATCCTTCTTTCTTTCTTTTCAGCATGTATCATGAGGTAAATTTAAGATAAACTTGAGGTAATAAGTCAATTTTTTTATTTTTTTATTTATTAAAGACATGGAAAATATACACTTTGTTAACTATGAGTCATCTTACCCAATGATCCAATGACCTATTCATAATCCATATTTATTAATCATATTTTACCCATACCCCATATAATCCTCATACTCCACATGATGATCTTATAACGGATTATAGCCTATGTGTATACCCATTACCTTATCCTTTTTTTCAATACGCGTGAAGTTTTTACCATTATACATAATGATTAACCCACGATCATCGCTCTCTCTTCATGCATGATCATTACTTTGAATGACCAATTTCTTGTACTAATCACCCATTCCATCAATCCCCACTTGTTTCAAATCACTATAAGGATTCGAAACAAGTATAAATTCATGTATACTCTTTCCCCAAATCCTTGAAGCCTTGGCTCCCATTGGAAATCTCAATTCGTTAAACAGAGTACTTTGTATACTCTTCCATGTTTTAGGTTGCAATGATATGGGGAATCTCAACATTGTGAGGACCAAGCCATGGTATTTAAAGGATCTTGAAGCTCATCCAAAGTATAATTTTAGTAATTCTATCCTCAAATCTGCAGGATGGCTTTCATTCTTGAGAAAATTCCAAGGATCCAACGCCTTTGTAACTAGAGAATTTGCACAGGGATTTGATGGTAATGTGGATCGTATAGGCGATTTGGACTTTGTCGTATCTGAGGAGACATTGGCCAGAGCCATGAGGATCCCTCAAGTGTGATAACAATGGTTTAAGAACAAACCAATAGATAAAGGGACATGGGATCGATTATTGTGCCCGAACGATCAAACACCAGATTGGAAAAAGGGGGTGTTGATGACATGGATCATGGAGGAATGTAAAAACCTTATGTTCTTACTCTAAAATATTGTCACTTGTGAAGGATGGTATGTGGTCACCTTTCTTTACCATATTCACCTCTTATTGCATTTTGAAGCTGGACAACATTTGAATTTTCCATTTTATCTCTATCAAAGCTTGGGTCGGATGGCTAAACGGGTATAGGAAAACCCTATGAATGTTCATCGCAGCCTATATCACCACGACCTAATTGAATTTTTAATTATAGAAGAATTAAAGAAAAGGGTGATAGTTGGGATATGTTCTTATCTCAAAATGGGTTTGTTATAGGAGAGGAACCACATGGGAAGATACCAGAGCACCTATCACTATTCGTGATATTAATAAAAATAACAACAGTGAATCCCTCAACTCCCATGGCTATGAGGAATTCACTATTCATGAGAAGACTCCTCCTATACAAAAGCATCGATATCATGTCCCCACGGATTCAACTATATATAGTCATGTTGTACCACTAAACCCTACCCATGTCACTCGAATTCCTACCATTCCTATTGTACCCATTATTCTTGTCAAAAGTAAAAGGAGAATTACAAGAAGCATGGATAAGTAAAAACCACAGGTTAAAACATCAAAAGAGGATGCTCCTTCTTCGATGAAAAATCCAACTCACTTAGATCCAGAACCTGTTCCTACCAAGCATAGTCATATCCGATATCATGAGTCCTCAATCCTATTATTTAAGAAGGCCCAAAAGAAATTGTCCAATCATGAGAGACATGCGTGTCCATCCCTCGGGTCATCTACATTTGTGCCTCATGATATTGACAATACAACAGATTATTATGAGCCTATCCATTTTCCTCATACTCGATCAATATATTCCAAACTAGAAAGGAAAGATCGACGAATTTATATATTGAAGGCTGAGGTTGAAGAGTTTAAATTATTATACAAGCACATCAAGAATGAGAATGCAACTTTGAAGGACATATGTTCTCAATTACATAGGAAAGTTGATTAATTGACTACACATAATGAGAAACTCTGAAGGCTTTTCAAGAAGAAGCATAACCATATTGAGTGATTGGCCTCACATAACCAAAGCTTAGAAATAAAACTCAAAACAAATAAGGGAAGAAAGGCACCTAGTGTCAACATATCTATTGGCACTGCTTCTTGATCAGCTACAGAGTTAATGAAGATTGGTCAATTTTGAGGACGTTATTATCAAGGCAGCAGTCATATCTACATCTACATATTTTTCTTGCATGGGGACACACAAAATCTCAGGTGTGGGGGAGATGTTGGGCCTCCAAATCAATGCCATTTTCACTGCCAAGTGACCCCCTTTTGACCACTCAAAACCACTTTGTTCACCATGATAACCACTCTTTTTATCACATTTTTTCTAAAATGGTCATTCAAGGCTCATAAGGTAATAATAATGGTTTATTATGTGTTTCCCATAGTTTTTGGTGAATTAGGAGAACTAAAATTTTGAATTATTAATAATGACGGATGATTGAGCCAGCTCTTGTAACCTGCATAGAGGTCTTATAACCCATGTTGAAGTTTGTCATATATCTACACTTACAGAAGGAAAATCAAGATATGGGTTCTCTCTGCAGTAGCCTCGACATGCTCTCATGCTCCTTGTATCGATTCCAAAGGAAGAAAGGAAAGTGTTAGGTTGTAGTCAAAGATTAATTAAACTCTCTCCAATTTGGCACGCCAACAGAAAAATCCATTCGAAGATGAGAATGGGAGATATTCTCATGTATTATATGTTGTGAGAATATCCTCCCAACAATCTCCCAAAGTCATTTTGGCACCTTCGATATTAATTGAGTTAATTGTTATGATTTTATGATGTACTTTGATGAGCCCAATGTGTGAGAACAGGGATCCATTCAGGGTCGAACTATGCACATTTGGGACATAAAATGTGTATAAATCCTTGCTCAAAACAATGTATAGAGTAAGTTGGAAGCAGTAAGAAAGAAATAGATCAAATATTTAGAGTGGCAGAACTTGTAGATCCAAATCAACATTGCTATGTATTGAACTTCGTAGTTGATTACTACAAATGGTGGTGTTCTAAGTTATTTCATGGTTTAAATTTCTTTCATATTGTAGATTCACAATGTTGTGATTCATTGATAAGGAAGGGCCACCAATCTGTCCTTCATTTCTTTGTGTTGTTAGCATAGGTTTGTAAGTGATTTGTTTGTTGAGATAGATTCAATTCCATTTCTAGTTTGGTGTTGTAGTTTTATTTATTCCGCTACTCTATTTTGTATTTATTTTGTTGTAAGTAATTTGTTTTTATATATTGTATTTATTGAAGGGTTAAACGATTTCATACAAATGCTTTGATATCAAAGATCTGTTTAAGGTCCATAATACCAGTGCACCAGCAACATACTATGTTCCAGCATTCATTTTGAATGGTAACTTGCTTATATTAACATAATAGTTACTTTGTTTTCAATCCAATAGTGTGTTGATACCATTATCAATTATAACCCTTATTGTGTTGTTGTGTTGATTTTTTGTGTGATTCCAAATACAAATCGTGTTCTGGTTTGGTTGGAATCGAGCTACAACTACAGTCCTGTAGTGGCTTTGGTTTTAATACATTGAAACATAATTTTGTTATAGCATACAATTTTTTTTATTTGATTATAACACAACCATAGTTTAAGTTGGAGAAATGATAATTGTGTTACCTCTCATATCATAATTCAAAGAAACTTGGTTTGGTCTTAAGACACAAAATTGTATCACTAGAAGATTCCAGAATTAGTGTGATGTTGTTTGAGTTTGTCAATATGCGTTTATATGTATCATGAGTGTGTGGATCAATATTTGTTATCAACATTCCTTCTTTGTTACTTTGCTAATTTCATTCCTTTGGTTACAGGTAGCTTAGACCTCAGTGGAGTTGAAGCGATATTATTGAGTTGTTTTGTTGTAATGAACATTGGGTGAACCTCAGTGAAAGATTTGCAACCTAAGCTTGTCAAACTCTATATTGTTAACTCTGTGAGCCTCATACTTGTTAGGTTAAGTGTGAAGAAGAATACTTCTTTGATAATATGTTTCCATACTCTATTTTCATTCATTAGTTAAACATAGTGTCATTGAAGGTAGGAACCATAATTTCTTTTTGACACTTAGGGATTAGCTTAAGTGAAAGGATGTAAGTTTGTGACCAACAAGCAACTTCCTTGTTCTGCTACCCAATGCACGAGATTCTTGTAGATTACACAATTTCATTTGCAATTAAATAACGTCCTAGAATAGTTCCAATTGATTAAAGTGTGAAGAGTATTCTTTTTCCATATATTATAATAGTTTAGGCAGTCATTGTTAGCATCTCTAAACTTGCACCCTAGGATTGATGATTACATGTTCAACAATTAGTTCAATTAATTAGCTCAACAAAATCCATATTAAATATGTAGAAAATATTGATTTAAAATCTTAAATTTATGCTCTTGATGGAAATCTCTCGAAAAAATAGGTTGTTTAAAAAAACAGCACTAAAAACGAACTTCGGATGTGAAAGTTATGCCCTTTGAAAAAAAGGATAAACTGTAAACAAAGAGCCACGTGCCAAGTAGAAGTTGGTCCACATGGTGATCTCCCTCCTTCACTAACTTTATTATAAGCTCACTTTTACAAATAAGTTACTTATGAAGTGACCCACTTTTATAGAATAAGTGGGAATCACTTTTACAATGAAGTTATTTTGTAAATTAAAGTTGCATGCAAAAAGTAACTAAAAAGGAAATATTAAAGCTACTTTATAGTGATTCACTTTTATAATTTAAGTGAAATACACTTTGCATTGAAAATAAATATTAAAGTTATTTTATAGTGATTCACTTTTATAATTTAAGTGAAATACACTTTACAATGAATTCATGAAATTTTTCAAAAAGTAACAAAATAAAGACTTGAACTCAAGACCTCTTACTAAATAAAGCAATTTTTAACATAATGAGATAGTATAAAACACGTAATAGTCTTAAAACGGAGGATGAGAAGTGTTGTTGTTGTTGTTTTTGTGGAAGACAACCTTAAAGTGTGTGTTAAAAAAAACTATGTTCATGTGTTTACACAGGAAAAAATATCGCTTCTCAATAGAAACAAGGGTTAGATCCTAGTTAGCTTACATGGGAAATGCAAATTTTCTATTTATTTATAATTTGTCGAGATCGCATAGAGCGCACGACAAAGAGAATATGTACAGACAAGAAAACATTTTTTTCTTTGTAGATCACACAGAGCATGGGGAAAATATCATACATAAACCAGAAAGAGTAGCAACCCGGAAACAAAAAAATAAAACCGAAATATTATCTCTATAAAAATTTAAAATGGGCATATCCAGGATTTATACCTCCATATTTGACTGAAATGGTCATATCTTAGGAAAAAAGGAACCTTTTCAAGTGAAACCAAAAGTGTTTCTAACTGAAATGAGCACTTTGGACACATCGGAATAGTCCTTTCAACCCAAAAATGTACAGAACTAGCAGAAACTAGAGATGCAACAAAACAGGTTCAGGATCCCGATTTACAATGGGAGCAGGTCTTCAAACGGGCTCTAATACCATGTTCAAAAAAATAGGTATTCCAACAGAGGATGAACACCTTCAATAACCACTCACACAACCAGATCAAAGATCAACACACCAATTTTTTTACGTGGTAAAACTCTTGTGGGGAAACATCCACGGCCCCAACCAACGTGGCCACTTGAGGCAATTCATTAATTCAAAAGAAAATATATTATAGAGAATTTCTCACAATTAATCATCGTAAAATGACCCTCCATGTTCTTTAAATAGATATCATGGACCAATCGGGTGTTAATCCATAGATTAATGTAGCGATTAAGATCGAGGAGAATATGATCTGTCAAATCACTCTATGTCGGGAGCATATCGTGATCGTTGAATTATAAATGCATACTAAAGAAACACACTTTAACCTAACAACGCATTATACCAAGTTGATCTTAACTAACTCCTGAGTGTCTAAAAATCCTAACATCACATGTTTTTTTTCTCCCAACCAAATGTACAACTAGAGATGTTGGTAGTGCCCTCAAACATGGGGCCTCTAGATCAAGGCCTAGACAGCCACGAAAACTTTATTAGCTACCTCGAACTCAATAAGAAATAATATCCAAGTCCAAACTCGTGAAACAAGGTCTCAATCCAAAACATGACATATGCAAGGCCATAGCCTTATAATTGGTCAATGAAACCATTAGTAACAAATCAAGACCTCCTTGAAAAGATATGGTGAGGCAAAGGACTATATGTACCCTTCATTGGCTACAATGTTCTTCACCTCCAACATGTCTATGGTGTTCCCACATAAACAACCAAGAACTAGTAACAACAACTCTAGCAAGCCATGGTACGTGCTTCCTATCTTCATCTGCCCACCAATGAGAATAGAAAATGGCTAGCACACAGTCTATTCCAAACCATCGCCACATTTCATAGCCAAACCTTCCCTTCTAACCCTATCAAAAGGAAATTTCATAGCTATAGGTCCCTTTTCTCAAGAGTGCATTATATTCAATAGATAATAATTAAATCATTTGGGTTGTTCTTAGCATCTAACTAATGTAAATTATGGTCTCGAGAATCAATCAAATGAATATAACTCAATGACCTATAATTTTCATTAGTCTCCATAGTAATTTCAAGTGTTGAACAACAACTTCTAGGTTGCTCTAGTCATTTGACCCTTGTTAGTGTGGATACCAAAACTAGGAAAATAATAGATAGTATGTCATATGTTGGCCCTTGACCAAGTTTTGAGGATCCTTGATCATTTTTTACCATTTTGTAACTTCAACAGTCTGACGAAGGTGGAGTGAAATACAAACCAGTGATCGCAGGATCTCAGACCCTTTTAGGTCCTTTTTGGGATTTGGGATTATGTAATGGGTATGGGAGGGTCGGCCCATGGGTTTACCCATGCCTAGGCCCACTTTTGTAATATATATATAGAAGTTAGGCGATGTAGAAGATAGTAGTGATCGATCTATGTGATCGAAGGATTGTAAATGCTCTGCACATACTATGTAAGACGGGTAAGGCTAAGTGCAAGGGAATGTAAGAGATCGAGACAAGGCTTTGTGCTAAACCTAACTCGGGGAAGGAGGATCTAGCGAAGTGCGCAGATATCTTGTCCTATGCGGAGTGGAGTTTTTGAGGCTATGTGCATGTAATTTATTAACAAAGGATAATAGAAGAGAAGAAGAGTTGGTGGACGTAGCCCCAGGGGGGGTGAACCACATATATGATGTGTTGCTCTACTTTGTGCAATCTGTTGATGTGTTTATGTGTGACTTGCTATGATATAGATGAATGTTAGATAGAATTGATGTTTCTTTGTGCTTAATAAGGAGAATGAATGTTAGATCTGACCTATGTGAGTATGCTTACTACCTGAAGCTATTAGATTCAATGTGTTCCTTTTACGCTAAGTGCTATTAGATGTGGATCTGGTTGAATACTGTGAGGCTCTGTAATTAGGGTTTGTCTACGTTGTTACTAAGAACTGAATATTGATGAATGTTTACTGCTAAGTGCTATGTTAAATGTTAGAATCACATATCTATGTCCCAGCTAAGGTTGCATACATCTAACTCCTACAACCACCCCTGCCTCTAACTCAGGTGAGACTTCATCTTCTTCGCAGGTAATGTTGAAAGGGTCGTTAGTTAGGGTTTTTTTGGTGTGTTGTTGTAGCATTGAACCCTGGGTCTACCCTTGTGCCAACAAATGGTTCTGTTGTCAGGACCTGAAACTGTGATTGTTGGGAACTAATAAAGAAGAAGCTTTGTGCAAAGATCCAACCTGAAATTGTGAAAGATCTGTGCATAGATCTGTCGCTCTAGTGCACAGTACTCTATTTGGTTTGTGATGCTCTGTGCTAAAGAAAAGAAGTCTGATCTGAAGAAAAGAGGTAAGATCTAAACGCTTTGTGTTGGATTACTGAGATGGGGGGTGAATCAGTAATAGTGTAATTATAATCCTTTTTCTTCAAATTTTATATCAATGTAGAATTATTATCCAAAAATGAGCAGTAAGAAACAAACAATCACACACATACATAGTACACCAATGTTTTACGTGGAAACCCAAATCGAGAGAAAACCACAGAATGATTTTTCTTATATGTCTTGAAGAATTACATTCATTGGAAGCACCAACTTCCTTTGTTTTATAGTTGCAACTGGAAGGAGGCTTCAACCCCCTAGTTTCTCAGGCTACAACCTGAGGGAAGCTCCAACTCCCCAATTCTCTGGCTACAACCAGAAGGAGACTACAACCCCCTATGTTCTCCGGCTACAACCGGAAGGTGCCTACAAACACTTGTCCTTACCCCGTACTTCCAACCTGAAGTAGAAGTAGAATGATGGAACCACTTTCACACTATCACTATATCGTTGTAAACATGTACCAATAAATATGAACCATGCATCAACCTGTACCTAGACCTGTAATCAACATGTACCATAAACAAGTGCATCAACCATGCACCAACCTCAACCAAAATCCCTCATCAATTTCATCATCCAAATTTGATTTGTAGCTCTGCAATATATCTGGTGTATATGATCACATTCCTACAAACCTTCCTTAACTTTAACAACAAGAGACTAGCTTTTTCATCAAACTTTTCTTTAGTCTCACATGCCTAGTTTTGGATTAGTCAACAAACCTAACTTGAAGTAATCATAACTTTGAACCTGTAATGTATAAATATTTGAAACTGATACACAATTTTCTTCAGTGTGTTTTATGCAATTCTTCCAGGTGTCACTACTTGGAACCTCTCAGAAAAGGAGTTATATCAAAAATGGCATACATTGCTGAATTATGGCTTATTCTAGAGAGTGACATTGTAAAGCATGCCCCGCATGAAATATTCATTGAATTGATCTAAAACTGTTACAAAAAATACTAAAGAATATAACCTAACCAAAACATTTGGTCTCACTGAATTTGGATCTGTTATGAAGAAGTTATGACATTTTTACCCGAAACACTTATTTTTTACTAGTTTCAGGACTAGCCACAAACCCTATTTTCCACATAGTGTAACTCCCACAATACAACAACCCACATGATGAATTTTTTACCATAGATACTTGGTTATGTTTTCTCAATGTCATAGCAATTTCACATTCTGAATCATTATAGAAAAAAAGTTATAGTAAAAATGGTGGGATGACCTGTAAATAACATACCTTAGAAAGCACCATCAAAAGAATTTATCCTTCCTTGCATTTCGACCTTCTTTTCTTCACCTTCCCTCGGAAATTCGGCTTAGATATCCTTGGTTACCTCAAACACCTATATATATTCAATATTCTCAAGTGTGATTAAAATTAGAGAGTCTTTCCTCTTATTTATACTCTCCAAGTAGCTTCCTTAAAAACATCTTCTAGGTCACTTGGCCCACTTTCCTATTTTAGGGTTAACCACTTCTAATTTATCCATTAAATTTATTATTGAAATAATTTATTTTGTATTCACTTTGAATTATAATACACTCATCACTTCTCTTTATTATTTACCTTTTAAAATCTCTTAAACCACTTTGACCTTTTGGGGCTTCTAGATGACATATGAGGGTCCTCCAACTTCGTAAGGCCATAACTCTCAAATCGTGAGGAGTTATGTGACATTCCACATACCACCAGAAATGGAATGACATTTACTATCCATATAGAATAGTATTACCTTCAAATATAGCAAAAATCATATTGTTATCCATCAAACAAAGTTGGGTCCATTACCCAAACCTGGGTTCTCCAACTTCACATGGTCATAACTCTCTAACCGTGAGGAGTTATGTGACGTTCTACATACCATCGGAAATGGCATGACAAGAAATATCCATCTAGGATAGTTTCCCTGAAAAATTAACTGTCCTTCATCTCATTATTCCACAATTAAGCGTGGGTTCTCTTACTCCACAAAGCGTCTTCCCGTGAGGGCTTTCACCATAAGGGGACCACTTTGGAGTTCATCCATATTTACTTCTTATCAACCATAAAAAAAACAATAATGATTCATATTTACATCAAAA
This sequence comes from Picea engelmannii, assembly GCA_009831015.1. Classification (NCBI taxonomy): domain Eukaryota; kingdom Viridiplantae; phylum Streptophyta; class Pinopsida; order Pinales; family Pinaceae; genus Picea; species Picea engelmannii. The sequence goes on along the minus strand of ML810497.1, from coordinate 582,555 downwards.
AATATTGGGTCCATTACCCAAACCTTTGTGCTATAGGGCTTTCTTCAAGGGTTGACATCAATGACAACCAACCTTAATCAACACTTTGTGCTCTGATAAAGGTAAGAATAGTGAAAATTTCTAGATCTAGAAGCTTTGTGCTCTATAGAAGTAATATTAGTGGAAATTTTTGTTTCTAAAGTATGGATCTAGGCATGTTTTGTCCTAGCCTGGAAACTAGGGCACTGATAGATGAAAGAAGATTTGATATGAGTAGATCTAATAAGAATAGTGAAAGATATGTTATACCTATGCATAGAAAGAATGTTTCGACTAACGAATGGATGCAGGACCCTAGAAATAATTTGTTGCAGGTTAGCTACTATGATCCTAGCGCGTAGTACAGGAGAGGCTGGGGAGAATTTAAAAGAAATAGAGGACTAACCCTTTGCTACAGTTGCAGAAAACTGACACATATTGCTAAGGAATGCCCTGGAAGAAAACCTAGTTGCCTCTGTTGTAAAGCTATGGACCATTAAGTATTGGATTTCCCTAGAATGATTGCAAAGGTTGAAAGAATGAATATGAACCAAGAAAACCCTAAGGAAAATCCAGAAACTGAGATTATGATATAACCCCAGAAAGAATCAGAAAAAGTATTGCTACAGATTGAAGGAACCTTGAATGACCACCGACATATCATCTTATTAGATATCTTCAAAGAAAAAGAGTGCATTGAAACAAGAATAGGATACTTTGACATTGACTGTGTTCTGGATGAAGAAACACAGGTGAATATTATGACAGAAAGAACTTGGGAAACTTTAGGGGAGCTTGTTATGATTCCTTCATTGGGAGGAATAGGACTATTTAGAGGAAAGTTGATAAACCTATGTGGAAATCTTACCCAGATATCTATGAGTTCCAATGGAACTTCGACAGAGGAAGAATTTGAAGTTGTTAAATTTATTGAGGATAATGCTCCATTTTCTATGTTGCTCAGAAAACCTTGGATTGAAAGAGATCAGGCCAGAAGAAAAGAAAAAGAAGTCTCAGAGCAAAAGAAGCAAGAGTTAAAAGATTTCATGACTAGGAAGATCACTCACTTGATTAAATAAAAGGAGAACAAATCGAAGCCATTTGAAACCAGAGAATTGGATGTCAAAGTTGCAAGAATACTAGAGGACTCCCAGAATATTGCAGTACCTATTCCAGATACAGATAAAGTATTACCCCTGATTTCTAAGAAAGAGTCTCAACAACGCGAAGTTACTATGCCAAAACAAGATAAGAATCAGAATGGAAAAAGGAATACCGAGATAAAACTCATTTGGAAAAAGGATAGAAAGCTAAGTAAGAAGAGAGCCAAGATTGAAAAGTTACAGAAGGTTCCAGAGAAAACTTCGCAGAAAGAAAATTTGAAAAAATGGAATTTTGTTGGGATATCAAAACAGCGTCACATGGCACTTCGCCATGGTGAAGCAATATAATTGTTGGGAACAGTATATATGTTAGACTGATGCCCCGAACGGGAAGAAAGGCATTAATGGTCAAACAACTCGCCACCAGACCGTTGGGACCGCGCCTTAACAAACATAACTGAGTTAATGAAGGTTTCTTACCTGTTGCAAGAGATCTATTACCAAGTATCTATTTATCCCATCACGCCACGCACCGAGAACACTTTTTGCTAAACGTGAATTTGAGCCCATGGATTAGTTGATTTTCACATAGTGATCATCGTGTTTTTTCCATCTATCCCATTGCATTGAGAGATTACTCTTTGAACCTGAGATTTTCAACCCCGAGCGTGCATGTTGGATGAGTTCAGCACTGCAGAGAAAATTGTCGAGGAAGTTCTCATTGACCTTATGATCGAAAGAGTAAAGTTGATGTCTGAAGGTATATAAGCATAATCGACGAGAGGATTGCAAGCCTCTCCTTTGACTGCTCACATATCGGGGCCATCCCAACCAACAGTAGAGAAGAGAACCAAGCATAGAGATGACCTAGCCAATGCAAAGTTGATTCCATCTATATTACCTGACTATATCCCGCCTCTAGACAGCACGGTAAGTCATGATAGTGTGCCAAGAGACTTCAAGTACACCATCGTTACTGCATACCTCCCGAAGGGGATACGCGCAGTAAGAGTACAACAGGACAAGATCACAACGTTGAAGTTTAGTGACTTCAACCTCAGAGATCGCAAGAACCACATCATGCTATATGCATACAAATACCTGACCAGGATGAAGGGAAAGAACTCAAATATAGTCCCCCAGCTGTGGACAATGAACCTCACGCAATCCACCTTGTTAAATATCATGAAAATCCCCCACTTTGGAAGGCATCAGGAATTCAACGCATGTGTCAAGCTACTACTGTCATGTTACCATGGAAGTTATTTATGGCTAGACTGTCATATTACAGTCTATCCAACGTTGATCCATAGGATCACAGGGTTGAGTATGCAAGGACCTAACCCATAGGAGTTCTACCCAAGAATAGCCTCAGATCATGCGCTAGAACAAAATATTAAGGACACATATGGCGATGTCGAGAAGGGGATGTGAGGCTACAAGTTAGCCTCCATCCAGAATGGCGCAGTGCACCTAGCATGTTAGTTGATAGCTAGAAATATGGTACACAAGAACCGACCCACACAGGTCATGGGCTTTGTCGTCGACCTCGCAGGGAAGTGTGTAGAAGTAATGCAGGAGCATCATTGGCAAACGTGCAAAGGCAGGACCACTCAACACGTGTGAGTTCTTCCAGAAAATTCAACGTTGACAGTTGAAGCCAATTTTGAAATCTGCCTTCACTCAGCGCCAGAATTCACCTTTGGAGGCATGCGTGAACCGATGTTGAATTCTACCCTTTGAAGCAAGTTTTTGAAATTGTAAACAAAGCAGAAGCTTCCACTTCGGCTCTGGAATATGACTAGGCTAAGATAGTGTAGGATAAGGTTTAGAGTAGGCAAGTAGCCAGGAAAAAAACCCTAGAATCATCTTTGAGTTATGTAGAAGTTTACACACCCAGTTAGAGAGGGTTGGAATACAAAGAAAATTAGCTGTAAGAGAGAACTGCAAGTTAGCAGGAGGAAATGTTTTGAGCTACTGTAATTTTGAATGTAATCTGTAGCCATTGGGAACTTGTGAATAGAACATAATGGAAAATTGATCCAAATATGTTGTGCTTGGACTATGTGTATCTTCCTGTTATTTTCTGTTTTATAAACAAGTGAATGGAACTGTGAGATTTTGGCAGTTTCAATTGTTTCTCTTCATTTGGAGCTCTGCAAGGTGTCCATCGAGCCAAGGAGGAACATTGTGGAATTTTTTTCTCCTCACTGGGAACTCTGCAAGGTGTGCATCGAGCCAGAAATAAAACATTATGAATCTAAGCTATCGAACTCCCTCAAACACAAGAAGTGCACGGGAACCAGAGTCTGAACCAGATAAATCTCAAGAGGAATAACACTTCGGAAAGTGTTATCGGGATCCAAGAACCCATTCCCTGGAAGGACCGAAGACCGAGTCTTCACAGATTTAGAAATCTCCTAAGTCAAAATCAAGTAAAATCTCAGGAGGAAGAACGTCGTCGAGCGTTGGATCGCGGTGGAAATCCCCGCAGGCCGTCTGATTGAAGGAAGGAGTACAATATTTAACCCTACATAGATCCAGGAGGAGAGTTTGGGAATCCGAATGGACGGTGGAGAATCCTTGAGGAGGAACACCAAAACCCCACAGGCCGTTGGATCAGGTAGAGCTGCGAGGAGTTTAGCGGTGAGAGTTTCTCGACGTTCATTTCAGGACTTCAGGTACCGGGAGGTGGAAGGAAAGAGACTCTTGTCCTTCAGAACCCCGAATCGTGAAATCGAGAAGTCGCGATTCGATCATAGTCGTCAATCACAGGACGATCTAGACTGTTGGTCCATTTCGGGACTTCAGGTATTGGGAGTTGGAAAGACAGAGGCTCTTGTCCCTCAGAACCCTGAATTGCGAAATAGTGAAATCGCAATTCGACATGAGTCATTGATCACATGGATTATTGTGAGTCATTGATTGAATGCCAAGGCATTTTGGCATTTTGGCATCTGGGAATTTTGGCTTTTTGGCGACCGGAGACTCCAAGGAGCAGGGATACCCTTTGTACCCTAATTTCACGAAACGCGAAATCCCGAAATTAATAGGCGCCGGGCATTTCAGATTTTCAGTGACCGGAGACTCCAAGGAGAAAGGATACTCTATGTACCCTAATTTCACGAAATGTGAAATTCTGAAATCGAGAGGTGTCGGGCATTTCAGCTTTTCGGCGACCAGAGGTTCTAAGGAGCAAGGACATCCCATGCATCCTGATTTCGTGAAACGCGAAATCCTGAAAGAATAGGCATTGGGTATTTCATATTTTTGGGGACCAGAGACCCTAAGGTGCAAGGATATCCCTTGCATCCATATTTCGCGAAATGCAAAATCCCGAAGGAGCGAGCACTGGGACATTTCGGCATTTCAGCTACCGGAGGTTCGAGAGACCAAAAGACGGGACACTTGACTCGAGAAGTCTCGGTCCTCGATAAGCGACTTTTCGGCTTGGCACTTGGTCACAGCCCTTGGTCGTACACTGTGGGAGCGCACGCTTGGCGCCTAAAAAATCTAACTGAGAATTCGTAAGGGACCTGTGTAATTGTCCGAAGGATTCCAATTCAGAACCAAAGGAGCCATTTCGGCTCCAGAATCAAAAGATCCTGACCGGGAGGTCACGCAACCCTTAGGAGGGATAGGGGGTCTACATCAGGTGGTATCAGAGCACATTTTTTGTCTGTGGATTTCAGGTGAAGGAAAAAAAAAGGGAGATAGAAAACTCGGAGTTGTACTCTGTGTGTGACAGATAGTCAACATAATGCCGCCAAGAAGATGAGATCCGCCTTTAGCCAACTGTGTTGTAGAAATGGAGATGCAAGAGTTTCGTGCCCGAATGGAAGCAATGGAAGCAGCACAGAGAAGGGCACCTGACGTTGGGGATGTCAGTGATGCGGAAATTGAAGAGGTTGAGGTTGAAGAAGCTGCAGGAGAGGATGTTGCAGAAGAGCATTTGTTGAGAGCAGTTGCCAGATTGGGAGGCAGAGCTAAGATAGAGGTACCCATGTATGAGGGAAATCTAGATGTTGAAGAACTATTGGACTCGATAAGGTCCATGGAAAAACACTTCAACTATGAAGATGTCGATGAGGAAAAGAAGGTGAAGCAGGCAATCTCCAAGCTAAAAGGGCATGTAGCATTGTGGTGGGATGAACTACAAGCTGAGAGGAGAAGTAAAGGCAAACAGAGGATAAAGAGTTGGGACAGGATGGTAGCCAAACTGAAGGCTAAGTTCATACCCAAAGAATACCATATCAATCTGTTTAGGAAGCTACAGAACCTGAGACAGAAAGGGATGACAGTCAAGGAGTACACCAAGGAGTTCTACCCGCTGAACATCAGAATTGGACAATGGGAGAGAGACGAAGAAAGAGTCACCAAATATACAAATGGCTTGAGATATGAAATCCAGGATGAACTTAGCATGATGTCAGTGAGGATGGTAGAAGATGCTTATCAGTTTGCGTTGAAGGAATAGGAGAAGCTGGCCAGAAAATAGAACCAGTGAGGAAGAGGTAAAGGCTCGATCCCAAGCAAAAGTAAGGGATTTAACCATGATAGAGCACATCATTCTAAGGATGAGGCTGAGAAACCACACAATCAGTCAGAACGGGGAGGAAGTTCATGAGGAAGACAGAGTGGTGGAAGAAACTCTTCTAGAGGAAGATGCATAGGAGGAGTAAGGTGTTATAACTATGGAAAGGTAGGGCACATGTCTAGGGAATGTCCTGAGAAGAATAAAAAAGGAGAAGAAGCCCACATTTCAGAAGCACAACAAAGAGATGTTTAGGCAGAAGGAGCAGAGGATGGAGCATCCCTGATGTTGAGAGAAGTTCTCTTAAAACCAGAGGCAGAAATTGAAAAGCCAGTGCAGAGAAACAGTCTCTTCAGGACAGCTTGAAAGACTAAGGATAAAGTGTGCAAGGTGATCATTGACAGTGGGAGTATTGACAACCTAGTATCCACAGAGATGGTGGAGAAATTGGAGCTAAAGACAACTGCACATCCAAGGCAATACAAAGTCTCATGGATGCAAAAAGGACAACAGGTAATGATCACTAAACAATGTCTGGTTGAAATTAAAATAGGAGGATATAAAGATGAAATCCTATGTGATGTGATTCCCATGGACGTATGCCAAATTTTGTTGGGAAGACCATGGCAGTTTGACAAAAATGTCATTCATGATGGAAGGAAGAATACATATACATTGGAGAAGAATGGTAGGACGCATATGTTACTGCCAATGGAGGAGAAAAGAGCAAAAGAGGAAGCCAGCACAAGCATACTTATCATGAGTGGGAAGGAACTCCTGAAGGAAGCCTAGAGTCATCCTTATGAGTACATCAGTGGATGATTTACCTAAAGAAGTTCAGGAGCTGCTAGATAATTTTGTTGATATAGTGGTGGATGAGTTGCCAAACTCATTGCCACCCATCAGGAGTATCAGTCATCATATCGAATTGATACCAGGAGCAAGCCTGCCAAACAAGGCAGCATATAGATTAACACCTTAAGAAAATGAGGAGGTGAGGAACCAAGTCCAAGAGTTGTTGGATAAGGGTTTGGTCAGAGAAAGTTTGAGCCCATGCGCAATACCAACTATGTTGAGCCCAAAGAAAGATGGAGGATGGAGAATGTGAACAGACTCGAGAGCCATCAACAAGATCACCATCAGGTACAGATTTCCTTTACCAAGAATGGATGATCTAATGGATTGCTTAAGTGGAGAAAATTTATTTTCTAAGATAGATTTGAAAAGTGGATATCACCATATCAGGATGAGAGAAGGTGATGAATGGAAAACATCCTTTAAGACGAACGAAGGCCTGTATGAGTGGATGGTTATGCCATTTGTCTTAACAAATGCCTTTGAGCAATTTTATGAGGCTGATGAATGAAATTCTGAAAGATTTCATTGGTAAGTTTGTGGTTGTATATCTGGACAATATACGGATTTTTAGCAAGACTAAGTAGGAGCATTTGAGGCACCTAATGCTAGTGATGAGGAGGCTACAGTAGGGGATGTTGTTGATCAATCTGAAGAAGTCCTCTTTTATGAAGACAGAGCTCATTTACTTGGGTTTTGTGATATCTTCGAATGAATTGAAGATGGATCTAGAGAAGGTGAAAGCAATCAGAGAATGGTCGTCACCAAGGAGCATGTTCGAGGTAAGGAGCTTTCATGGTTTAGCAAGTTTCTACAGAAAGTTCATTAGAGACTTCAGTGGAATTTGTGCACCAATGATGGATACAGTGAAGAAGCAGCACAAGTATTTTAAATGGACAGAGGAGGTTGAAAAGAGCTTCAATATACTAAAGGAGAAGATAACAAAATGACCAATTCTGGTCTTGTCGAATTTTGAAAATAAATTTCAGGTAAGATGTGATGTAATTGGAGTTGCAATAGGAGCAGTTCTGAGTCAGGACAATCGACCTGTTGCCTATTTCAGTGAGAAGTTGAATGAGACTAAGAGGAAATACTCCACATACGACAAAGAGTTTTATGCCATAATTCAAGCTTTGAAGAAATGGAGGCATTATCTTGTCCCGCAAGAGTTTGTCTTGTACAACGATAACCAAGCTTTACAATTCATAACCCGATAAGAAAAATTGAATCAGAGGCATGCAAAATGGGTTGAATTTATGAAAAATTTTACTTTTGTCATAAAACATATTGTTGGGAATGCTAATAAGGTTGTTGATGCATTAAGCAGGAGATGTTTAATTCTGCAAGAATTCCAGGTGGAGACCTTGGGGTTTTAACACCTTAAGGATATGTATTGTGATGATACAAATTTCAAGGAGGCCTACGAAGCATGTACAAGCCCTGTACTGAGAGATAGGATTTAGTGGACAGAGTATATGGTTTAGGAAGGATTGTTGTTCAGAGGAAATCAATTATGCATACCAAGATTCTCAATGAGGGACAATCTTCTGAAGGAGAAGCATAGTGGAGGATTGGCTGGACATTTTAGCCATGATAAAACATTTGCACAGTTGAGAAGCTCATACTATTGGCCAGGTATGAGAACAGATGTGATAAAGTTGGTGAAAATATGTAGAATCTGCCAACATGCAAAGGGGAAAAGATAGAACATTGGATTGTATCAACCATTGCCAATACCAGAGAGGCCTTGGGATGCAATAAGCATGGATTTCATGTTGGGATTGCCAAGAACACAAAGAGGATTCGATTCCATATTTTTGGTGGTGGATAGGTTTTCAAATATGGCACATTTCATCCCATTCCAGAAGACCAGTGATGCAACACATGTTGCAAATCTATTTTTCATAGAAGTTGTGAGACTTCACGGCCTACCCAGGAGCATTGTCTCAGATAGAGACACAAAATTTGTTGTTCACTTTTGGAGGACGTTGTGGAAGAATATGGGGATAGATTCTTCCTTTAGCTCAGCTTATCACCCTCAGACAGATGGGCAAACTGATGTGGTAAATAGAAGTTTGGGAAACTTATTGAGAAGCTCGGTTACTGAACACCATAACCAGTGGGATCAGATTCTACCACAAGCAGAAATTGCATACAATGACTCACCAAACAGAAGCACTGGAAGGAGCCCATTCCAAATACTCTATGGAATAAAACCCAGGGGAGTGTCTAAGTTAAGGGACTTGGAACAGGGAGATATCATAAGCGTTGGAGCAGAGGATTTTGCTACTGAAATGCAGAGACTCCATAGTCAGATCAAAGAAAAATTACAGAGTTCTAACCAGAAATACAAGCACAAAGCTGATCAGCATCGCAGGGAACTTCAATTTGAAGTGGGAGATCAGGTTTTGGCACATCTCAGAAAGGAAAGGTTCCCTAGGGGAACATATAACAAGTTGAAGATGAAAAAGATAGGACCCTGTAAGATCTTGAGGAAGTTTGATGCAAACGCCTATGAGATCAAGCTGCCAGATGGTGTGGGAATTTCACCCATATTCAATGTTTCAAACCTGTATCCTTATAGGAAAGATGACACAGAAGGGTCAGAAGATCAAGCGAAGATTCAGTGGGAGAAACAGATGCATGTGGAAGAAAATCCGCAGATGGAGAAAATTGTTGATCAGAGGATTGGAAAAAAGACCAGGAGGAAGACTTCTTTTGAGTATTTGGTCAAATGGAAGGGACACCCAATAGAAGATGCCAGCTAGGAAAATGAAGATGCTATCCAGAAGCAGGGAAAATCAGTAGAGGAGCTCATGGACAGGAGTCCATGAATTTTTGTCAAGGGGAGTATGATGCAGGAGCATCATTGGCAAATGCGCAGAGGCAGAACCACTCAACACGTGTGAGTTCTTCCAAAATATTCAACATTGACAGTTGCAGCCGATTTTGAAATCCGCCTTCACTCAGTGCCGAAATTCACCTTTGGAGGCACGCGTGAACCGATGTCGAATTCTACCCTTTGAAGCAAGTATTCGAAATTGTAAACAGAGCAAAAGCTTCCACTTCAGCTCTGGAATACAACTAGACTAAGATATCATAGGATAAGGTTTAGAGTAGGAAAGTAGTCAGGAAAAAAACCCTAGAATAATCTTTGAGTTATGTAGAAGTTTACACACCCAGTTAGAGAGGGCTAGAATACAAAGAAAATTGGTTGTAAGAGAGAACTGCAAGTCAGCAGGAGGAAATGTTTTGAGCTACTGTAATTTTGAATGTAATCTTTAGCCAATGGGCACTTGTGAATAGAACAGAATGGAAAATTGATCCAAATGTGTTGTGCTTGGACTATGTGTATCTTCATGTTATTTTCTGTTTTATAAACAAGTGAATGGAACTGTGAGATTTTGGCAGTTTCAATTGTTTCTCTTCATTTGGAGCTCTAGAAGGTGTGCATCAAGCCAGGGAGGAACGTTGTGGAATTGTTTTCTCTTCACTGGGAACTCTGCAAGGTGTGCATCGAGCCAGAAAGAAAACACTGTGAATCTGAGCTATCGAACTCCCTCAGACGCAAGGAGTGCATGGGAACCAGAGCCTGAACTAGACAAAGCTCAAGAGGAATAACACTTCAGAAAGTGTTATCGGGATCCAGGAACCCATTCCCTGGAAGGAACGAAGACCGAGTCTTCACAGATTTAGAAATATCCTAAGTCGAAATCGAGTAAAATCTCAGGAGGAAGAACGTCGTCGAGTGTTGGATCGTGGTGGAAATCCCCGCAGGCCATCCGATTAAAGAAAGGAGCACAAGATTTAACCCTACATAGATCCAGGAGGAGAGTTCGGGAATCCAAATGGACGGTGGAGAATCCTCGAGGAGGAACACCGAAACCCTGCAGGTCGTCGGATCAGGTAAAGCTACGAGGAGTTTAGCGGCGAGAGTTTCTCGACGTTCATTTTGGGACTTCGGGTACCGGGAGGTGGAAGGACAGAGACTCTTGTCCTTCAGAACCTCGAATTGTGAAATCGTGAAGTCACAATTCAATCAGAGTCGTCAATCACAGGACGATATGGACCATTGGTCCATTTCAGGACTTCGGGTACCAGGAGTTGGAAAGACAAAGGCTCTTGTCCCTCAGAATCCTGAATCGCGAAATAGTGAAATCGCGATTCGACGTGAGCCATCGATCACAGGGATTATTGTGAGCCATTGATTGAATGCCAAGGCATTTCTGCGTTTCAACATCTGGGAATTTTGGCTTTTCGGCGACCGGAGACTCCAAGGAGCAGGGATACCCTTTGTACCCTGATTTCGTGAAACGCAAAATCCTAAAATTAATAGGCCCCGGGAATTTCAGATTTTCGGCAACCAGAGACTCCAAGGAGCAGGGATACTCTTTGTATCCTAATTTCACGAAATACGAAATCCAGAAATCGAGAGGTGTCGGGCATTTCAGCTTTTCAGCGACTGGAGGTTCTGAGTAAGGACATCCCGCGCATCCTGATTTCGCAAAAAGCAAAATCCTGAAAGAATAGGCACCAGGTATTTTGTCTTTTAAGCAACCAGAGAACCTAAGGTGCAAGAATATCCCTTGCATCCAAATTTCATGAAACATGAAATCCCGAAGGAGCGAGCACTAGGCCATTTCGGCATTTCGGCTACCAGAGGTTCGAGAGACCAGAAGACGGGACACTTGACTTGGGAAGTCCCAGTCCCTGATAAGCGACTTTTCGTCTTGGCACTTGGTCATAGCCCTTGGTCGCACGCTGTGGGAGCGCACGCTTGGCGCCCGAAAAATCCAACTGAGCATTCGTAAGGGACCTGTGTAATTGTCTGAAGGGTTCCAGTTCGGAACCAGAAGAGCCATTTCGGCTCCAGAATCAGAAGATCCTGACCGAGAGGTCGTCCAGCCCTTACGAGGGATAGGGGGTCTGCATCAAGAAGGCTTACAATGAACTGGGTGAAGTACCTAGTCAATTAGCTTGAACTAGACTGTCGTCAAGCACAGGATCAAGGCTACAAGTTTCGCTTTAGCTGGCTCATGATCCTCATGACCTTTGTTGCATGGGAGATGCCGGAAGGTGCGACCTTCCTGGACATCGAACCATTTGAGCCACTTGTCGTGAAGTTTGCCACACTTTGGTATTCGAGTGATATGAACAAATAGTGGAAGTCAAACATTTTTTTTCATACATACTACCTTTAGCTGAAGAGATCCATAGAAGAAAATCCTCGCATGACTCTGAACACCTTACAGAGATTTCGACACCTAATGAAGTTCAGCGTAGATCGACATTTCATTTACATAACAACACAATCCAATGAACATAAGGAATAGTTGCAGTCGTACTACAAACTTAAGGAAGAGGACCTAGAGGAGATCACTAAGGACTGGTCCGTAGATCTCCTTATCCCCGCTGACCCCACAGAGATGTCTGATATTGAACAGGACAGCCTGGAGACCACTCACAAAGAATAGGACACACCTAGAACCAGCAGAAGAAAGAAGACTAAGGAGGTCCAAGATTTAAGCAGCGCCTCAGGGAAGACTGTTTCCATATCACCTAAGCGAGGAGGTTATGGCAATGTAGAAGAGATGAAGGACAGAGAATATAAACAAAAGAAAGGCGAAGTAACACTGCCCAGAGACGAGGCTGGCCCCTTCAAGAAGAGGAAGGTTTCTCCCCTGAAACCTTCTTCTTGGAAGAAATCAAGAGCCATCGTGACCAAGATGCAGAATACACTTACTCTTGATGACTTTGACTTCATCATAGCAGCTCTAAACGACGCTTCACTGGAAATTGTGAAGAAACAAGAAGATAAGCAGGAGGAAATGTACGATAGAATTGAGGTCGACCTCCGAGGGGTACAACAGGCTCTTTAATCCAGTCACGCAGTCTCCACTACGCCCCTACCATCGGGAAAACAAGAGTTGGGAGATGATCCATCCCAACTCCATCGACTAGCATATGCAACTAAAGCTCACCTTCGACGAGCACAAGAAGAAATAGAACAAGCCACCCTGGCTTTGAAGCAAGTACAAGGAGTACTTGTAGAACAGTGTCAAGTTGCAGAGCAGGAGAATATTTCTCTCCAGACAAATTTTGAAGAGGAGAAAGCACAAATGCATCAAGAAAAGGAATAGTTGCTCGTAGGGAAACTCGAGGTAAAAGAAGCAGTCAACAAAGCACTTCTCTCTATGATAGGGTTAGATCCATAGGCAGAAGACCAGGTTGAGCATCAAGTAGAGTATCTCATGGAAGTCGTCTAGCAGCTACAACAAAAATAGCATATTTAGAGCTCTGCACAGTGCCCAGCACTCCACAGGATGTTAGAGATCAAAGAGAAGCGACTGCCCGGAGCGTAGTCGAGAGAATAAAGGCTCTTGCCATGGAATGCAAGAAACTCAGTGATCACAGTGCCCAGACTTATGAGCAACTCACTGAGAATCCATAATTGAAGGAACTGGAGTCACAGCTCTAGGAAGTGAAGTATCCAGTAGAGACAACACAGGCGTAGTTGAAGCCCCTGTCAGTTGTAGAAAGAATGAAGTGATCCCAGGAGCAGCGCACTGCCCAGCAGCAGGTCCATATTACTTAGAGAAGAGTTATGGAAGTAACTCAGAGGATCCAACCTATACAGGATGAGGCTTACCAACTGTTCATAGAAATCGAAGGTCGAGGAGCGGAACCGGAGCAAGTTGTCACTGCAGCTAAACAATGCCTTGAAGGACCTGTCAACGAAGTAGTCATACAAGAGTTCACTGAACAGGAGGTCGTAGCACAGCAACAAGTCGAAGCATCTTGAGCTAAGCTTGAGACTTTTGAAGCAGAACTATTCAGATCAGAGCGACTCGGGACGAGTCACAGGTGAGTGTTGGGGGCATGTTGGCCCTTGACCAAGTTTTGAGGATCCTTGGTCATTTTTGACCATTTTGGGACTTCGACAGGCTATCCTAGGTGGAGCGCAAGACGAAGCAGAGATCGCAGGATCTCGGACCCTTTTAGGTGCTTTTTGGGATTTGGGATTATGTAATGGGTATGGGAGGGTCGGCCCATGGGTTTACCCATGCCTAGGCCCACTTTTGTAATATATATATATAGAAACTAGGCGATGTAGAAGATAGTAGTGATCGATCTATATGATCAAAGGATTGTAAATATTATTTGCATACTATGTAATACTGGTAAGGCTAAGTGCAAGGGACTGTAAGAGATCGAGAGGAGGCTTTGTGATAAACCTAACTTGGGGAAGGAGGATCTAGCGAAGTGCATAGATCTTTTGTCCTATGCGGAGTGGGATTTTTTAGGCTCTGTGCATGTAATTGATTAACAAAAGATAATAGAAGATAAGAAGAGTTGGTGGACGTAGCCCCAGGGGGGGTGTGAACCACGTATATGTTGTGTTTATCTGCTTTGTGCAATGTGTTGATGTGTTTATGTGTGACTTGCTATGATATAGATGAATGTTAGATAGAATTGATGTTTCTTTGTGCTTAATAAGGAGAATGAATATTAGATATAACCTATGTGAGTATGCTTAGTGCCTGAAGTTGTTAGATTCAATGTGATCATTTTCCGCTAAGTGTTATTATATGTGGATTTGGTTGAATATTGTGATGCTCTGTAATTAGGGTTTGTCTGCACTGTTACTAAGAACTGAATATTGATGAATGTTTACTGCTAAGTGCTCTGTTAAATTTTAGAATCACAGATCTGTGTCCCAGCTAAGGTTGCAGACATCTGAGTCTTGCAACCACCCCTGCCTCTACCTCGGATGAGACTTCATCTTCTTCGTAGGTGATGCCGAAAGGGTCGGTAGTTAGGGTTTTGTTGGTACGTTGTTGTAGCGTTGAACCCTGGGTTTGCCCTTGTACCAACATCATCAATCACTTGATATTTCATTACATTAATATTCATGTACATCATAAATCATTGAATATAACATCATGTCATAATATCAATTAATAAATATAATCACCAAGGGTGGAAGGTGCAACGGGGATCCTTCTAGACCTTGGAGGAAAAGAGGAATGTGATTTCACTTTGGGGTTAGGATTTGCTTTGAAAATAAGCAAACCCTTAGTGGAATTCCAAGGATTGTACCAATCTAAGGTATGAGGAATCACACACATCATTTTTATTGGGGATTCTCCATCACCATCTAACTTCTTATGCTTTATTTTTCCCATTCAATTGGACTAAAAATAATAATCAAGAAAATTCATTCCTTGGCACAACATTTTGATACTATATCTTAATATCAAGGCACGTTCCATCTCAACTAACTAATAAGGATCACTCCTAGATGAAGGAGCACTAAGTCTAAAAGGGGGGGAATCAATCCTCATGTCCCTTACTTGAATCTATTGCAAAATTATATGATGTTGGCCATATTGGACAAGTGAAAGTACGTGCATGGAGGTAAATACATAGATTTATCATTACCCTCCTTTCCTTCCATTCTATTCACATTATTGGTGGAAATAATTATATGGAATAGCTTGAGGTGAGCTCCAAATTCATATGGGAAATTTTGGTATCAATGGAATCCTTCAATCTATGGGCTCTTATATGCATGCATAGGTTCAATATGGTCACATGTATGGATAATTAAAATAATAGACTTTCTAGTGGTAGCACAAAAGAGGATGAGGCATGTAATAGAGACTAGGGTGCAAATTCCATGTTTGTGAGTGATGGATAAAGAGGGGCAGGAGTTTATTATCACAAAGGTAGCTAGAAACCAAGCATTGGAGGAAAAATGGAACTCGTTGAAAACAAGGGTTGAAGGCATTGAACATTCTCTAAATATTCCTATTGAGGCATTTTGAAATTAACCTCATTTCTAAAATGCCATATAGCTCAAATAATAACAATTGGTAAAGATCTATAATCACTTACCTCCTTATCCTCATACCAGATTTTGAAAGTTTTTGATAATGTGTTCCCATCCCATTTAATTGTGTCATTCAACATTGTTATAGAATATTCCCATACCTCCTTCATGAATGACATCCCACAAATAAGTGTTCAATGTTTTCTGCATGTTTTCGACACAACATAGATATGCTTGGCCCCTATTTTTCCCTCTTTTGTAAGATGTCCCAAGTACCTTATTAGAGAGGGATAACCATAAGAAGAGTTTTTATTTCATAGAACCTTTGATCTTCAATATGATATGCCACCACCATTCCTTATCTTTTGTAACATCCTTGAAAAATAGAGAGGTGTACCCCAACCTCGTCATGGAGGTATTTGTAGATGGATTTTTTAACCATATTAACTCATCCTCTAGTATTTTAAACTTAATGGCATTGTTTATAAGGGTATAAGAATAATTAGTCTATTCATGATCCAATGCCCTTTCCAGTCCTAATTCTTCATCTAAATACTACATTTATCTCCATGGCCTAACTTATACAAGAGCTAAGACATCATGGAATGATTGAATATTCTAGCATTGTAGATATGCCTAAAGGTATTGAGAAAACTTGTAGTTTCCTTTCACTCCTACCCATGGATTTTCTCCCACACACACCTTATTTATAACATACCCCAACCTGACTGAGGAACATTACGAGTGGAAAACACATTTAAAATTAAGATGTCTACTTAATCATATATTGTAGCTTACTAACCACAGATCACACACAAATTTAATTGTTTGACCGATACCATCAATCTAAATGCATCTAAAAACATATATTAAAAATGTGAATGCAATTGTTCAAGCAAAACATGAAACACACAACATTCATATAAAACATTTACATAGTAGAATATCATCATAAAAACAACAGAGAAATTATCTTTTAATAATTAACCAATTGGTTGCATGTGAAGGTTGAACCTCTTAATGATAGGTGTTGTTGTTCATTTATATCATAGCAAGTCACCCCTGAGATGAGGCTATGAGTCCACAAGGATATTTGGACTTCTTGGTTGTCCATTCTCCACACGCAATAGCCCCAAAACCTAGGTTCCACTCTATTCCCCACAACCTACACAACCCAAGGAATGGAATCCCCCTTCAAGCACATATTCTGTCTTTCCTTCCCACTACCCTCCAGGGATCCAGTGCACCTGGTTGACCAAGAATCCTCCCATCTACTTCAGGAGTTCTCAAAACAACCTTCATAAGTCTCTTGAGCCATTTCCTCAACATAAAAATGGTGTACAGTCTTACATCCCAATTTACAGGCACACAAACCTCTTTCTCGCATAAAAAACAACCAAACAATGGTTGAATTCAAGAACAACATGGTTGGTTATCTTCCCAACACTCAGCTCCTCTCTTATTGTCCAAAATATGCATGTAAAACTTGTCCCTAGTATGCTTACGAATTTTGCTTCTTCTCCCTTTTTTTCTTGACTCTCACTCTTCCCAAAGATGATTGTACTTCAACACATGCTCCCCAATAACTATGGGATGTGACTCCTCACACCCACCCTCTTACATGATTTAAATGATTGGCCTTTGGAATACTCAACAACAATTTAGAAGGTTATATACAATAATACTAATTCAAGAATGTGAGTTGTATTAATACCCATGAATATTTCCCCCTTGGGCCCCCTCTCTCTTGTGGAATCATATTCCCCCATCATTTTCATTCCTCTCACATTCCAACTAGCGATTACTATTTCTATTAATTATTTCAATGCACATAATATACCATTCAGCCTCTGGCCATATTAAACAAATACAGGCTCTTCTCCCCAACACATCGGCTCACAATCCTAAATCTCAGTTATACAATTACATTATAATTCGTGGGGATTAAAACTAGGGATGTGGCATTCCCCTCCCCCTTAGTTTTGCACTATCCTTAGTGCACAACAACCTACATTTGTACATTCATTTTACAATTCCATATCCCCAACCATTAATCAACATATAGGCTCACTGACCTGAAATCACATAGGCATTCCAGCCTAAACAAAATTACATAGGCACTTTGGCCCAAAATCACATAGGCATTCTAGCCTAAACAAAATTGAATAGGCACTTTATCCAAAAATCATAGATACATAGGTACCCTGGCCCAAAACACATACATACATAGGCACTCTGGCCCAAAAACCATAAATACTTAGGCTCCCTAGCCCAAAAGGTGTGAGATAATTTCACAATTCAACATTCTAGTGGAAATTCCAATCAACAGCCTCCCATTTTTCACAGTCTGCACCGCCTTTCTCTGGCTCTAGTTGTAATATTCTTCATACGTTGTCGATTCCTACAATAATTCCAAACAATAGACTTTTTTTCCCCTCAATCTCCACAATCCAAGGAATTTGTTGATGTTTGAATCGGTTAAGATCGAAACAACAACCTCATGAGGATATGAATCCCAATGTGTTTTTATAGAGGTGGTACTCCTCTTTCATTGAAAGATATATCTTGAATATCTTGGATTAAGGAGAATGTTAGATAGAAAACCCTGGATATGTATTGCTTTAATTTGTGACTGGAATGGTTCTTTAATAACCTGATCTGATCTTTATGTGAAGCCATAAATATTTTAACAATAGAAAGATTGAAGGAAGGCTTCAATATCATAATAGTTTTATTCTCAGCATCATATATGCAACCATTAAAATCACATACAAATAGTGGATAAATACATATCTTCTCACAAGAAAAAGGAGAGAATAGGTTTGATCATCTCAACGAACTTTAAATGAGTTATGAATTTAATACTAAAATAATTTGATAGGAATGCTTCAAAAATATCATCCTCAAGGATCCCAAGATCTGAGAAATCATTAAATTAAAACCCCAACGCGATTATTTGTGGAGTTTTATTCATAAAAATATTCAACAGTACACAAAATTTCTAACAGTCACATACATGGTTGTAAATACTCCATGATCATATAAGAAAAGTCTTTGAAGAATACAAGAAAGAACACTCAAGACTCAACCCCATGCTTGGTTCAGAAATACAAACACAAAGCCTTGAGAAATTAGTGTAGAAGAAGAAGAAGAATGAAGAATATGGAGATATTTATTCGTTGATCAGAAGTTTGTCTACATATTAATGGTTGAATCCTTATGTTCTAATATTTTACCCTCGTGATGCAACCTTCTATGTCTCTAACTATTGCCTCTTGATGAAGTCCTTTCTTGCCTTTTAAAACTGATTCTTCTAACTCCTTGAGTAGTTAGGGATTTCTCTTTCTTGAAAATACCACTTTAATTAATGCTTCAAATAAGTATCCTTAATTAATTTACATCATTGACATCTTCATATTGAAATGGGTCCCTTTTCTTCTTTAATAACAATTTTTAATTAAACTTTTATTTTGAAAAAATTAATTAGCCACCCTTTTAAAGAGAGGACTGTGTTTTAATTTTTTGGATGTGATATTCAACTTTTTTCAGCCATGGAAACCAATTTAGATGTGATATCCATTGTCTTATATTTCCAATGAGTCCTTATGGGAGAGATTTCGATTCCTGGATCTCAATATATGAGCTCGTGAAGTCGAGGTGTCAAACAGATTTATTAGCATACCATAAAATATTTTTGATTGTTCTTTTAATTTCTGAGAAAAAAATGGACAATTGCATCCCTTGAAACCTATTCCATCAACTTCCTCGTCAAAATATATTTCCAACAAGGTATAGTTTGTGTGATTCTGACTCCTATATCTCAAGATATGGCCTCCAGAACATCAAGACTCAGCAGTCATTAATTGGTCTCATGGGGAAATCTACGCCCTTGATTTGAATTTCGTCCACCTTCTATTAAAATTTCGAAGTTTGTTCATAAATGGATATCCCACATGCATGGGAGTCTTTGATATTTTAACGGTATATAATGAAAAGTGTATTATACAATTAATGTGTGAAATGAGAACACTATATAGGCTTGAGAATTCGACCCCTTAGAAAATTAATTAATTAATTAATATTTTGACCAAACAGTCATCCTTCACCCATGCCCAGTCAATGCCTAATGGTGATGAGTCATACTCCATGTGTCACTTAGTGATATATCATCACAACTACCACATGTCACACTCTCATTCATCACCACATGTCATTTGTCACCAATTGTGGGATGCCATATGTCAACCAATTGTGGGATGACATGTGTTTGCCATGTGTCAACCAAGTTTGGGCTGCCATGTGTCATGGAACAACTGGTTACAATGTGGAGCATTCTCATTGGTTAATGGTTTAAATTAAAAAAATTAGGTTTAATGGTTAAGTGGATAAGTGGACGAGAAGTGAGGTAAGGTGGAGAGAAAGGGGGGGATGAGGGTCTCAAAAGTGAGGGGGTTAGGTAGCATGACGTACGGGGGGGAGTGTGGGTAGTGGATTAGGGAGACTGAGGTAAGGTGATGTGAGGGTTTAAGGTGAGGTTAAGGTAGGTGGGGGGTATAAATGAGTATGGTGCAGGTGGAGAAGCATAGTCAGGCTAAGGGAAGTGAGTGTTTCAAATTTTTTTGTCCGTCTATAGAAAATAGACTAAGTATAGGATAAAGGGGAGGAGTAAGGGGAGAGGAGAGGAGAGGAGGGAGTAAGGTGAAGGAAAAGGGAAAAAGGAGGGATAAGGAGAGTGTGGAAAATGAAAATATTGTTGGATAGTTGGTTTGGACAGTTGGTTGTCATTGATGTCAACCCTTATATAGTGATCTTAGAGATTGATGTCAACCCTTGGAGAAGTTTGGAAGCCCTAGAGATGTGGAAGAGATCATTAGATAGTTTTTTGTCATGTTAGAATTATACCATTTATATTGACACATTGTTAAGGTATACACTTGGTATATGGTAGCACATGCATAGGATACATCTCTTGGTAATGATGGTACTTGGTTGAGATACACCATTGGTATTGGGATTACTTGTTATGGTACAGTGTGTGGTACAAGTTGATTTACATGGTTGATGCCATAGTTGATGTGCATGGTTGGAACATGGTATGTGTTGGTTATTTCTATTCCTTTATACTATCTACTTTTGTATTGAACTAGGGCTCATGTCTTTCGGGTTTCCAACAAAGCCTCTAAAACTATCATTCCTCCTGGTGAACTAGAAGGAAACGCAGCGCACAAAATGCGTTGCACAATCTCACCTGAGATAGCTTTAATGGGTGGCTGTAAGACTCATGTGTTTACAACCTAGGATTGAGCGCGAGATATGGGGTCTGTATTATGAACCATTTATTATAACTTGTGATTGTAACCTACTATTATCCACGACTATGCAATAAATATCATAGCTTATTCCCCCGACATCGCAACATCATTTGAACAAGCAATATAATAACTCATTAATTCAACATAATAATAACTGATGAATACAGGAAAGATATACATTCATTCATCACACAACACAGATATTACCATGGTTCACCCCCTCTTGGGCTACGTCCACAAAGATTTGGCTCTTGGCTCTTTATTATGATGGTTCTGCGTATCTAGCGTCACGCGCTTACAACCCTTCTCAGTCGGGTAAGATCTATATGAGGCGGACTAGATCACACTGGGCTCCACGACCTACGATCTAACCCTCAATATCTACCCTCCTTTTTCTCCTCTAGCTCAACAGCTTATACAAAATAGATCATAAAACATTACCTATTGCATCGACTCACGCGTATTATTATGTTAGCAACAATACTCTAAACAATACAAAAAAACCAACAATATTGATCATCTACCGATATCAGTCCAACTGAACAATGAAAGAACCAACCTATACCTAAGTATCGATATTTATACATTTTAATCTCTTCATCCATTACAATGCATTACCAAAACCCTAACCCTACTATCGTTGGGTCTTCCTCCCATGCGTGTGTGTTGTTCTTCCTTCCAGTTGTTACCTTCCTTGCATGCATGTGTGTTGTGCTTCCTTCCAGCTGTCGCTTTCCTTCTGTGTGCTTTCTTTCCCAAAATCATCTTTCTTTTCTTCCTTGTCCTACTGCCAACAAGCCCCCAACACTGACATGTGGCTCATCCTGAGCTACCTAATCCTTCTGAGCTTCCTCGATCTCCTTGGTGATCATGTGGAAATTTTCCTTGAGATTTGTTGCTTGTGTTTGTGCCTGCGCAGTCTTCTCCTTGATTGTGTCCACTACCTGGACTGCAACTTCGTCGTTGATCAATCCTACACATTATTCATGGGTATGTTCTATCTGTGTCTTAGATTCCTTTGCTTGTGCCAGAACTTCTGCTACCCACTCCTGCAGTGGTTCCATTTGAGCCTAGCGCTCTTGTTTCTGGGTTTGCGCAATGATTATCTTTGCCTGTAATCTCTTCATGTCATGCGTCCCTTTGATGCATTCTGTGATTGGTATTGTATTAGGATTCTATTTGATCTCTTGGATCATTGTGGTGATCCTTGTTGGCACAGGGGCAGGTCCAGGGTTCAACGCTACAACAGCACACCAACAAAGCCCTGACTACCATCCCTTTCAGTAACACCTACGAAGCAGATGAAGTCTCACCTGAGGTAGAGGCAGGGGTGTTTGCAAGACTCGGGTGTCTACAAACTTAGATGGGACACGGGTCTATGATTATAATACTTAATAAATCACTTAGCACTGTCAATTCCTCAATATACAATCAATAATCACTTCGTTGATAAAACAGGGCTTTGCAGCATTCACACTGATATACGTACTTAAGCACTTAGCATAAACAGAGAGGTATATCTAGTGGATCAAGCACTAAGCACATTCATATGGATCAAATCTAACATTAGCACATGTCATTAGCACTAAGCATAAGCAAATCTATCTAATCATCTCAAAGTACTTAGAAAAAGAACACATTAAGACAAGCACAAAGCAAGACAACACAGTGTTTACATGGTTCACCCCCACCCTAGGGCTACGTCCACCAACTCCTCTTTTTTATTATCTTCAGTCAATTGGTTACAAGCATAGAGCCATCAAAACCCTACTTTGCATGGGACAAAAGATCTGTACAGATTGTTAGATCCTTCTTCCTTGCGTTACAGCACTCAGCCTTCCACAATCTATTACAACTGCTTGCACTTATCTCTACAAGTCTCTCACAGTCATGCACAAAGTACTTACAAACCCTGCTTGCACTTAGCATACATCACATAGATGCCCATTCAACTACTTCTTACATTGCCTATCCTTCTATTTATACATACAAAATAGGCCTAAACATGGGTAAACCCATGGGTTGACATCCCATTCCCGTTACATATTCCCAAAAACCCAAAAAGGACCCAAAAGTGGGTCGAGATCCCTTGATCTTTGCCTCCTCTTGCGCTCCTCCTTCGACAGGTTCTCAAAGTCCCAAAATAGGTCAATATGACCAAGAATCTCCCAAAACTTGGTCAAGGGCCAACAGGCCCCCAACCCTTACCTGTGAATCATCCTGAGTCACTCGGATCTGACTAGTTCTGCTTCGAAGGCCTCGAGCTTGGATTGAGCTACTTTGACCTATTGTTGTGCGACAACCTCTTTCTCGGTGAACTCCTCGATCACTGCGTCATTCAAAGGCCCTTCTAGGCATTGTTCTATTGTGATGACAACATGTTCTAGCTCTGCTCCTCGGCTTTCAACCTCTGTGAATAATTTGCATGCCTTATCTTGTACTGGTTGAAGTCATTGACTAACTTCCATCACTCTTCTTTGAATCGTATGGATATGGTTTTGGGCGATACGTTTCTCCTAAGACTGCTTCATTCTTTCCACGGCCAACAAGGCCTTCAGCTGTGCTTGTAGTGTGTCTGTGTGCTGCTTCGCTTCCTTGAGCTGCGACTCTAATGCTTGTAATTCTAGATTCTCGATGAGGTTCTCATATGTTTGGGCACTGCGGTTACTCATCTTCTTTCACTCCAAGGCAAGATTTTTTAGTCTGTCAATTACGCTGTGGGAAGTTGCTTCCCTTTGGTCTCTTACATGTTGAGGGGTTTCGGGCACAGTACAGAGCTCCAAGTCTGCTATGCACTGCTGGAGCTGCTGGATTACTTCTTCAAGTTGTGCCACGTGTTATGGAACTCGCTCTTCTGTATTTACTTCTACGAATATCACAGAGCGAAGTGCTCTGTGAACCATTTCCTTTACTTCGAGTTGCTCTACGAGAAATTGTTCCTTGCTTTGTTGCAGTTGTTCTTTTTTAGGTCCTAGCAATGGAACCATTTTTTTGCATAGGGGAAAACCCAGGGTTCAATTCTACAACAACACACCAACAAAGCCCTAACTACCAGCCCTTTCAGAAACACCTGCAAAGCAGATGAAATCTCACTCAAGGTAGAGGCAGGGGTGGTTGCAAGAATCAGGTGTCTACAACCTTAGCTGGGACACATATCTATGATAATAATACTTAATAAATCACTTAGCACCATTAGTTCCTCAATATACAATCAATAATCACTTCGTTGATAGAACAGGGCTTCGCAGCATTCACATTGCTATACGTACTTAAGCACTTAGCATAAACAGAGAGGTAGATCTACCAGATCAAGCACTAAGCACATTCATATGGATCAGATCTAACATTCTCACATGTCATTAGCACTAAGCATAAGTAGATCTATCTAATCATCTCAAATTACTTAGAAAAAGAACACATTAAGACAAGCAAGAGGTCATCGCACTTCCACTCCCCATTCAGAGTCTTCAATTATGCAACTCCTCCTCTGTAACATAAGCAATCTCATATGGCCCTAGACAATGCGTTTTGAACTTCCCAGGATGTTTGATGAACTTACTATCATATATCAGTACTAGATCAGCTTGTCTAAATGCCTTCTTCTTGATGTGCCTATCATGATAAGCCTTCTCTCTTTCCTTTTGAACCTGTTGATGGAATCCTGCAATAAATCGGTCTTAATCCAATTCAACCAACTGTGAAAGCCTCTCTTGAATAGCGCTAGGGTCATCCATATCTGTAAAGGCAACAATTCACAAGTTTGGTACCAAATATTCCATTGGAACAATAGCTTCAAGACCATATACCAACTTAAAAGGTGTATGCATTATTAGCTTCTTGCAAGTGGTTCTATAGGCCCTTAATACTGTTGGTACTCTTAGATCCCAATCATCCTTGTTCACACTGTAAATCTTTATCAGCGTTATCTCCAATATCTTGTTGAATACTTCAACTGTCCCATTTGCTTGTGGATGGTACATCGTGATCTTCTGATGGTGGACTGCAAATTCTTCAGTCAGGGCTTCAACTTTCTTATTGATGAAATGTGTACCTTGATCACTCATAAGGATCTTTGGGCATCCAAATCTAGTTATGATGTCATCAAATATGAAGTGTGCAGTCGTAGTTTCACTACAGTCCTTAACAGCTCTTGCTTTGGCCCATCTGGTCAAGTATTATGTTGTTGTGATTATGTACCTTTCTCATGTATGATTTCCTAGTGGGTTTATAGGTCCAACGAAGTCAATGGCCCATTTCTCGAATGCTTGTAGGGTCAGTTGTGGTGCTAGTGGCATTATATCTCTTTTGGAAGGTTTCCCAACTCTTTGGCATACATCGCAGGCTCTGGAATAGTCTTTAGCATCTCTGTGTAAGGTAGGCCACCAAAGGCTCTCTCTAAGAACCTTCTATGTAGTTGCTTTTCCTGCATAATGTCCTCCTGTGATGCCTTCATGAGATTCTGCAAGCATCAGTGGTCATTCTGCCTCCATAACACATCTTCTTAATATCTCATTAGGTCCCATCTTGTATAGATGTCCAGCTATAAGTGAGAATTTTGTAGTGCGCACTACTAGTTGTTTCTTCAGAGGAATTGTGTACTCACTAGGTGCCATTCCTGTTGATAGGAACTGGACTATCTCTTTGAAGTGGTCATCGATATTTTTAATGGCCACTAGTTGTGAATCTGGTAGTGCATCCTCCAAACTAGTCATCTCTTCACCATGTTCTAACCTTGACAAGTGATCAGGACCTTTGTTCATTCTCCCTGGCTTTACTATGATCTCAAAATCATAGTCCTGAAATAGCAGAAGCCATCTGCATATCCTTCCCCCCAACACTAGCTTGTTGACTAGGTATTTCAGCATGGAGTGATCAGTAAACATTTTAAAGTGTCCTCCCAACAAGTAGTGGCGAAATTTTTGCAATGCATATACCATGGCTAACCCTTCTCGCTCAATGGTGGTGTAATTAATCTTAGCAGTTGATAGCTTCCTGCTAGCAAAGGCTAACGGGTGGTCAATATATCCTCCTCCAGGTTGTGCTAACACAACTCCTAAAGCAATGGAAGACACATCAACATGCACATGAAATTCCTTGGTCTAGTCTGGGAAAACCAGAATAGGCGCAGTAACCATTTTCTATTTCAGTGTGTCGAAGCTCTACTAGCATTCTTCTATCCAACTAAACTGACAATATTTCTTCAACAACTTCTCCATGGGTGTTGTAATCTGAGCATATCCTTTATTGAATTTTTGTAGTATCATGTGTGTCCCAATGCAATGCGCAGTTGTTTGACCGAAGTAGGAGGGGGTAGATCAACTATAATGGAAATTTTGGATGGATCTACCAGCAATCCTTGCTTGCATACAATATGACCTAACAACACTCCAAATGGTGAAAAGAAAATGCATTTCTTCAGGTTTAGGGAAATTTGACACTACATGCATTTATCCAACATTAGCCTTAGACATTCAATATGATTCTTCAATAGACTAAAAATAGTCTAATCATCAAAATATGCTTCTAGAAATTTATGCAGAAATTCCTTGAATGCTTCAACCACCACCCTGGAAAATATGGCTGGGGCATTCTTTAATCCAAATGGCATCACTGTATATTGGTAGGATCCCCATTCTATTGCAAATGTGGTCTTATGGTGATCTTCCTTAGAAATCCAGATCTGATGGTATCCTGAAAATCCATCTGTAAAAGAATATACTTCCTGGCCTCCCACATTATCTAACACTTCGTCAATGAATGGTGTAGGGAAGGGTTCATGAAAACAAGCATCATTCAGCTTCCTAAGATCTACACATATCTTGATCTCTCCTGTCATCTTTTCATGTACAACCATAGGGCTAATCCACTCTGACTCTTCGACAGGTTCTATAATCCCTGCTTCCAACATTCTGTCAAGCTCAATTTTCACTTTTTCCTTATATTTAGGGTTCAGTTTGTATGGTATCTGTTTGACTGGTCTAGAATCTGGCTTAAAAGGGATCCTCGTCTCTCCCATAGGTCATTTAATTCCCTCCATATCAGTGAACTTGGTTCGAAACAAGTCTTGATATTCATGCAGAAGCTCCATAATCTTGTCAATGGTAACAACATCCCAATAATCTCCAAAATTAGCATGCTTCAGGGTCTGTTATGTTCTAATATTGACCTTATTAATATTGATCGGCTATCCAATAAATGGTATCTGAACTCATGGTCCTTCTACATCTCTCTGGCCTTATGTTTCTACGATGTTCACCTTCCTCGGATCATTGTCTTCATCAGCATTGATGTTGTAACAGCCTTGTAGTTTCTGGAGAGGCACAGTCCATTCGTCCTCTTATTATTACAAGGGAAGGCTAGATACCTCCTACAATACTTTTTGTCTCACAATCTGTAATGCTTGATCTACTGAAGGATATTGACTTTCAAATAAGAAGGTAGTTACAAAATTCTGAGTCATACCTTTCCAATCTATAGTGATGAGGTGCAGCTCTGCTTGAAGGTACCAGTTGATAGGTGTTGTGTCCAGTGTGTTGATGAATTTGTGTACCCATTGTTCTTGAGGAACATTTCTCTAGGCTTCCTCACAGCTTTGCACATGGTCCTTTGGGCAGCTTTGACCTGTGTATCGAACTTCGCAGCCTTCCACTTGTGCTCAGAACCGTGCTATCATCAGGGTATGACATTGTACCCAGACTTCAATGTTGTTTTTTTGTGTCCCCCACCATATTGTTGGGGTTGCTTTCAAGGCCTCATCCATTGCCAACAATCTTTGTTGTATTGGTACACTTTATTCAAAGTCCAACAAAAAGGTTTCTAAAGGATTTAGACCATCAAAGGTGGGTAAGTTACTTACGGTTGTGCCAATCCAACGAACTTCTCTCGTTAATCTAGCACATATTCTTGTAGATACTTCATACATTTTATTCTTCCAATTCTCCAGTGCTTCTTCTGAGTCTGATGAGCATACGTTGTCACTTCGCCATCTTAGGTTTCCATCGGTTGTGGGATTAATGTAATCATGTTGTCTGGTTGTTAATTTGTATATATTTTCCAGTTCATATGGCGGTCTTCTTCTCTAATGGGCTCTATTTATCGCTGACCTTCATCTGGATATAAAGGTGCGATGACCCTAAGGCCATCTCTTTCAAAAGTCATACGTCTTTTCTTTAAATCAACCACAGTGGAATTATTGAAAGCCCAATCAATTCCTAGCAGCGCAAGGTAAGGGCAGTTGTCATCAACTATCTCAATTACCTCAAAATATGCAAATGTTCTTACTCCATCAATGTCCACAGGGACATGTTCCAGTCTACCAAAGGGGCTAACATCTTGTTTGTTGGCCATCCTAAGCCTGATAGGGGAGTAGATCAACTTCGGTTTTCCCATCAGTTCCCAGGTTTTCTTCGTCATGACATTGACCTCTGACCCTAAGTCGAGGACTACATAATCTATATCATATTCTCCTATTTGAGCATTCAAATGTAATTCCTTATTTATCCTTCTCTTCTTATTGATTTGGTGTACTTCCCTATTCATTAAAGGGTCTATTTTTCCTAGCTCATATTGTCTAATTAAATTTTGTAACTCTTGTACAGTGCTCTCATCCTGAATCAACTTAATACAAGTATGTAGGAATTCCATGAGCTTGCTTACCTCTTTTCCTTCTTTTGGTGAAGCAGACTGATCAAATTCCAGAGGCATTCCATATTCTCTCACTTATGGTCTTGTCTTTGATGAGGAACCTTGGTCTCCTCTAAATTATTTTCTTGCCTCCTCAAACATTTGTCTTTCTTTCTTTGCATCAAACATTTGTGTCTTCTCTGTAGCTTTTCTGATTCCTAAGTCTTTCGTAATCTTCCATGGGGTCAGACTGTCTTCTCCTATAGTAGCACCTCCTCTATTTATAACAACCACTCTAGGGTTTTCTCCGCAAGGTTCATCATATATCAGTTGTACTTGCGGGTTCTGTTGAGGTTCTCATCTTTCTTGAAGCTTAGCTAGCAATACAAGACAATCTTCTATAACATGTTCAAACGAGCTACAGTAGTTGCAAGTAGTACAAGGGTTATGGAAATACCTTGCGAGGTGTCCTAGTTGTGCATAGTTATAATAGATTATCTATCCTCGGCCTCGACCCATTCCTCCCCCTCCTCCTCATCCTCTGAATCCACCGCAAGGATTAAAGTTTCCTCTCCCAGGGGAGTTATATTGCATAGTCTTTCCTTCTTGTGGTACTTTGCCTTGAATATTATATATGTCTCTTGACCTTTCATGCATGAGATACTAAGCCCTACAATCCCTATCATCATGTCCCACATACTTACACAACATGCAATAAAAATTTGTGGGTGTCTGAACATATTTTTGCATGTAATAGCACTCACCAGGGCAATGTCTATTTCTGCATACCTCGCACCAGGGTAAGGTGACTTGCTTCAAAGGGATCAGGGCTCCAGAAGCCAAGTATTCATTGAATAGGGGACAGTGTTCCTTGTCATGGCCTTATGATCTACATCTGACACACCAGATGTCTTCTCTTTTATGTTTTCCCTTGTCTTTCTTCATATCTTCAACCTACAGAGACAAACTAGTTAGCTGACTCAAGATCTGACTCATACCTGAGTTGGATTCTCCCATAGGGGCTTATTCTAACTTCATGGTGATCTCCAGTGCCTCAAACTATGAAGCAATATTCTATTGCATCAGGGGAACTCTGATGTGTGGTAAGAGGGCAACAATGAACCATTCTTTGTTCTGTTCATCTAGGTTCTGAAAATTCAATCGGCCTGTTCAGGTTTTGAATCTCTGATCGAATTTCCAAATAGTTTCAGCCACCTTCTGTTTGATCTCTTTCAGATCTATAATACATTATGACTCTGACTTTGGTTTCTTGAACTCTGCAATCATCGCATTCTTAATCTGA
Organism: Picea engelmannii; assembly: GCA_009831015.1. Lineage (NCBI taxonomy): Eukaryota > Viridiplantae > Streptophyta > Pinopsida > Pinales > Pinaceae > Picea > Picea engelmannii. The sequence continues at coordinate 552,974 of ML810497.1, read as the reverse complement.
TTCAGTGGCTTAGGTTGTGCAAGTCCTTGAACAAGCTTCATGTACTAGCTCAGTGCGCGATCCCTTAAGATGGTACTAAACTGGGTTCTTTTGACAGCTTCATCCGCGAAATTTTTAATATTCCATACAACTTCACATAGGAACTAGTGATGGTCAGGATCTTCAGATCCATATCCCCTAAAAATAGGGAGTCTCATCTCATATGCCATAGATCTTCCTAAGGTCCCTGACTGAGTATGTGGTGGATTACTAGTGACAGTGCTCTGGGTACTCTAGTGGCTGGGATTACTCTGATTGCTTAATACTATTGAATCAACAGGAGGGATAACAGTACTTACTTCAATGGTCTATGCAGTTCCTAAAGTTTCAGGTTCTCCCCGGCAAAGATCTTTAGCTTTCCCTTCCTCTGTCCCAACAAGTTTTGAATGCTCCTCATTTGTCAGATCTACCTCTTCTCCACTATCGAAACCTTTGTCCCCATAGTTCTACTTGAACAGGTTCACAAGGTGAACTTCTCTTAACACTCTCCCACTGCGTGTATGTCCAGCTTCTATTTCATTGTTTTTCTTCGAATTATTGAACATTAGCCTTTCTAGATCTGACCAATCTATTGTATCTTCAAGATGTTCTTCTCATGCAATAGAATCTTGAGTCTCAACTTCAGGAATTGTAAAAAATTTCCGCTATGTCACTTAAAGAAATATCTCTCAGCTTGGTTGTATGACTCTACTCTATCAAATGCAAACTCTTTGATGTACCCTCCAATAGTTCTATCAAACCAATGATCTATCGCTCATGGTACGGTGTTATCAACTCTTTTGACCTTCTTGATTAACTCCGACGTCCAAACCACGGGAGGTCTAGATCGGATCTCAAACTGGGTACCTGCTAATCTAGCTAGCCACTCGTATAGCTCCTGATGGATTCCCCCAAAGAAAATTTTGTGTATATCAGTGAAGATATATTTCTCCAACAAATCCTCTTTACTAAGATTAGGGTTCTTGTTATGGGCTTCAGTGAAGTCATTTTCTTGATCCTCTATCCACTTTTGAGTCTCTTTCTTTGATGGGAACCACCTTAACATTCCCTCAAGAAGATTCGTGTCTCGGCAATGAAACCATTTGTTGGCACATGGGCAGACCTAGGGTTCAACGCTACAACAGCGCACCAACAAAGCCCTAACTACTAGCACTTTCGGCAACACCTGCGAAGCAGATGCAGTCTCACCCAAAGAAGCTATGAGGGGGTTGCAGGACAGAGATGTCTACAACCAAGGGGAATATCAATGTATCTAACACAAGAACAACACATCATTCATATTTCACTTATCAACTTGGATCTACTATGCACATCTACTTATCATATTTAAAACAGTAATGCAATCACAGTGTATCAATCATAGAGACAGAATACCAATCACACACAACACAAAATATACGTGGTTCACCCTATCTCTAGGGATACGTCCACAGAATTGTGCTTTATAATATATTAAGACGAAGCATATAGTTCTTGTTTGTTCTCTTAGCTAGCAGGTCCTCCATCTTCTCCTATCTTTCTCTCCCCTCCCTGGGCACCTAGCTGCAGGAGTGATCTTTGCACCCAGCTGAAGATCTTACAATACCAGAAGGCTCTCACACTTAGCGCTTCTCCCTCACACAACAATAATCTCTCATGACAAAAATACCACTAGATAGACAACAATATTGTACCAACCCAAACTAGGTCCTCATGACCTTTATTTATACATTACAATAGCTCACCGACATCCTTAGGCTAAAACCTAGGTGTCCAAAACCTTAGATACCAAAACCCTAGGTGTATAAAACCCTAGGTCAACTTGACCCGTATTTTCAGGGATTTGCCAACCTGTCTTTCCTTCCTTCTCGCGTGGTGCTTTAAGGCATCCAATGGTGGATTTCTTCGCTTTATGAGTTTTCCACAATCCTTCTTTCTTGTTGATCTGTCATCCTCGATCTCCTCATCCAATGGCTTACTTCTCTCCATCTTTTCTGCTCTTTTTCTCACTTCGACTGATCCGAAATCGGACTCAGAAGGCTATCAGGGCATGAAAAATGCTCAAAAATGAAAGTGCTCAGAATCCGATGAAACCAACACCATGACGTCCGGATCGTCTTCCTGATTCCGGTGGTATAATTTTTATGTCAAACAGAGTCCGTATGAGGAAGATATCGCATTCTGTCCGCCGAGCCAAACAGGCAAAAATTTGGAATGCTGACTGTACCTGTCCGTACAGTCCGTATAGGACACGTGTCAGTCCGTACAGTGACACATGGAAGAGTCCGTACAGGACACGTGGCAGCCTTAGAGCGTGACACGTGTCAAGCTGATTTGGCATTTTCGGCGTACGGTTGGACCAATTCCGAGGTGACATGTGTCACCGGATTTTTCGAAATGACTATGGTTGAGTTTTATTCGCATGCATTAATTAACCATTAGGAAACTTTAACGAAAGAGTGAGAAAAGAAAACGCATTATACAGCCATAAACATATATGCAAATCTGAAATGCAATGAAGAACAGCAAACCATAATGCACAAGTTTGATAACGGAGTTCGGCAACTTTGCCTACGTCTCCGGGCCTTTTTCTCTTGTGGGGAAGGCTTTTTATTTCTGTTCGAAAGCTTATTAGTACATATTTACATTGCCTAATGGTCTCAAAACTGATCTGGTCTTGTTCGCCCAGATCTATGGAACCATGCACAAGAAACGGCACCTGAATCGGATGTCCCGAGCTCTCATAAATCGTCCGACAGCATCTCCTCCTCAACGGTCTCCCTGCCTCAAACTGGCTTTGACTCGGCTTGCTTCAACATCTCTGCTCTGAAATTGCTCTCCCAAGCTGTCCCCTTGGCCTCAAAATGGCCTTGGTTAAATAGTGGGGGAGTTAGTTTTCCCTCTCCAACTTCCTCCACGAATTTAGGCTCTAGAAATGCCCAATAACCCTTAAAAATGGATTAATTACATTAAAATTAACTAAAGTTGGTTGAAAAACCCACTTTTAGTTATAATATAGTTTGAAAACGGGCGCTAGCCCCCTCTCCTGGGCGCAGCCCCCCTTAGCAAGGTTATATGAACGTTGATATGGCCAAGCGCTAGCCCAAAGGGCTAGCGCTGGCCCTAACCCCTTCCGCACTCCAGCATAATGGTCACATGGCAAATAGATAACCGTGGCATTTAAAGCTTAAACGAACCGTTTGAACACATATTTGAAACCCGCATATAACTGCGTGCATAAACTTAACCGCGCACTTTTGGTAGCGGTCACATGTTAAACACCAAACAATCCACGGGTCGGGGCTAAGCCCCGACCCGACCCCCGTCGAACATTACTACAATAAAACTTTAAATAAGAGTTTTGCCATTGCTTTAATAAGCAACACCATATGGCGCACCGGTCGGGGGTCTCTGTGAAGTCGTTGTGTGGAGGAGGTCCGGGGTTCGAATCCCCCGGGCCCTAAATAATTTTGACATATCCAACATTGGAAAAAATCGGGGTGCCACGTGGCAGCCTGTGATTGGGCCACGTGGCACCTTTCCATTCGCCCGAACAGTGCCACGTGTCAACACCTGATTCGTCCACGTCAACCAACCAGAAGATGCCACGTGTCCATTGCTGATTCGCCCACATCACCTGCCACGTCAGCGCGCCATACTGCCACGTCAACCGCCATGTAAGCCTGCCATGTCATCTACCGTACGATGCTGACATCATCCGTGCAACGCGTCACCCTTCCAGTGGTGACACGTGTCACCTCGGAATTGGTCCAACCGTACGCCGAAAATGCCAAATCAGATTGACATGTGTCATGCTCTGAGGATTCCACGTGTCCTGTACGGACGCCTCCATGTGTCACTGTACGGACTGACACGTGTCTTGTACGGACTGTACGGACAGGTACAGTCAGCATTCCAAATTTTTGCCTGTTTGGCTCGGCGGACAGAATGCGATATCTTCCTCATACGGACTCCGTTTGACATAAAAATTATACCACCGGAATCAGGAAGATGAGTCGGACGTCATGGTGTTGGTTTCGTTGGATTCCGAGCACTTTCATTTTTGAGCATTTTTCATGCCCTGATAGCCTTCTGAGTCCGATTTCGGATCATCGACCCAGTAAAAGTCATTATGTCTTCCACGAAGTTCGCATTCTGCTCTTTCTTCCTTGTTCTACAAGGTCTCCATGTACTTGTGCAAAATCCTAGGTAGCTTGTGTTGTTTCTTCCTAATCTTGTCGAAGATGAGCTTCGATTGTATCAGCGATGTGGTGGAGTTGAGTTGGATCATCTCCCAGTTTTGATGTTCCTGCTGACAGAGGCACAGTGGAGACTGCGTAGCTGGATCGTAGTGCTTGTTGCACTCCTTGGAGCTCATCCTTAATCCGATGGAACACCTCCTCCTGCTTAGCTTCTTACTTCTCTACTATCTCTAGCGAAGCATCATTCAGGGTTGCTATGATGAAATCAAAGTCGTCGGAGGTAAGGATGGTTTTCATTTTGGTCATGGTTGCTTTCACTTTCTTCTGGGCGGAAGGTTTCGGCAGGGAAACCTTCATTTTCTTTGAGGGATCCTCCTCGTCTCTAGGTGGTGTAACCTCACCTTTCTTTTGTTCAACTTTTGCGCCATCTATCTCTCTGCCATCTCCTCCTTATTCTACTGATATGGAAGAGGTATTCATGGATGTGTTGTCTAAATCATGGACCTCTTCGGTCTTCTTTATATTGCTAGGTCCGGGTGTATCCGGTGCAATTTCTGGACTATCTAAATCGGATATCTCCGCAGGGTCTGCTGGAATGAGGAGGTCCGCGGACCATTCCTTGGTGATTTCTTCTAAGTCCTCCTATGTCATCTTGTAGTCAGATTGAAGTTTTTGCTTGTGCTTGTCAGCGCACGCTGTAATATAACTGAAATAGTGGTCCGTGTTGAATTTCATTAAAGTTCGAAACCTGTGGAGAGTATTTGGTGTGATGCGAGGCTTGGACTGGATAGCTAACTTCATCTGATTGTAATATGTGTGGAATATGGAATTTGACTGCCATTTCTTGTTCATGTCACTAGAATACCACAGTGTATTGAACTTCACAGCCTGAGGTTCAAAGGGATCAATGTCCAGGAAGGTCACACCTTCCAGCATCTCCCATGTGATGAAAGAAATCAAGATTAGAAGCCAACTGAAGTGGAACTCATATCCTTGATCTTGCACTTCCCTACAGTCTAGTTCCAACTATTTTACGAGGTACTTCACACAATTCATTTGTAGGGCCTCTGTGCACTTCCCTACGAGGTCGACTACAAAACCAGTCACTTGGGTGGGTCGGTTCTTGTAGACTAACTTCCCTGCGATCAATTGACAGGCTAGGCACACTACGTCGCTTTGGATAAAAGCTACCTTGTAGCCTCGTGTTCCCTTTTTGACATCTCCGTAGGTGTCCTTGATCCTTTGTGCTAGAGCGTGATCCATTGTTTTTCTAGGCTAGAAATCATGTGGGTCAGGGCCTTTCACACTCAGCCCTGTGATCTGACTGATCAATGTCGAATCCACTGTGATACGGCGGTTTAACCACAAGTATCTTCCATGGTAACAGGACAGCAGCATCTTGACGCATGAATTCACTTCTTGGTGCCTTTCGAAGTGAGGAATCTTCATGATGTTGAGCAGTGTGGACTGCGCGAGGTTATGGGTCCATGACTGAGGGATGATCTTTGAATTCTTTCCTTTTGTCTTGGTCAGGTACTTATGTGGGGCGAGCATGCTATAGACCTTCCTGTCGCTGAGGTTGAAGTCGCCAAACTTCAACGCTGCTATATTTTCTTGATCTGTGTGAACTACACGTATCCCCTTTAGGAGGTATGTAGTGACCAATTTGTACTCAAAGTCTCTGGGCACATTGTTTCAATTTATTGCGCCGCTCAGAGGTGGTAGATAGGCAGGTAAAATGCTCGGAATCAACTTAGCATTCGTGAGATCGTCTCTGTGCTTCGTTTTCTTCTCATCTGCAGGCCATGATGGTCTGGATCGAGCAGTATACGGAGAGGTTGGAAGTCCTCTCATCGATGATGCTTGTGGACTATTAGACAATCCTCTCTCTGACATGACTCTTTCAGTCATCAAGTCGAGTACTTTTGTTATTGATTCTTCAAATGTGGTGATATCATCGAACATACATGCTCGGGATTAATAATATTGGGTTCACAATTAACTCAGATAATGCACTAGAATAAACAACAAGAGGGCAATGATCATTGTATACAATTCACTCGATCTGCGGGATCTAATTCTTGGTTAGCAAAAGTGTTCTTCATGCATGGTGCAATGGGATAAATAGGCAACTCGAAAACAGTTTGCTTGTAATAGGTATGAAGCCTCATTTACTCTTGTTATGTTCATTATGGCGCAGTCCAATGGTCTGGTGTCGAGATATAAATGCTTTTTGACACATTCGGAGTGGCAGTCGAATGGATATATCGATCCCAACGACTATGTTTCCTCCCCATGGCGAAGTGCCATGTGTCATTGTTTTGATATCCCGGCGAAGCTCCAATTCTGCAAATTTTCTGTCTATGAAGTTCCCTCTGGAACCTTTTGTAAATTTTCAAACTTAGCTCTCTTCTTACTTATCTTTCTAGCCTTCCTCCCAGTGAGCTTTATCTCGGTAGTCCTTTTTCTATTCTGATTCTTATCGTCTTTGGACATAGTCACTGTGCAGTGTTGAGATTATTTCCTAGGATTTGGGATTAACACCTCTTCCTTATCTGAGATAGGTACCTCAGTCTTCTGCGAGTCTTCTAATGTTCTTGCAACTTTGACATCTGGGTCTCTAGTGTTAAGTAGCTTCGACCTATTCTCTTGTTCTTCAATCAAGTATGTGATCCTTCTAGTCATGAAATCTTTTAACTCTTGTCTCTTTTGCTCCAAAACTTCTTCTTCTTCTTTTTGTCTGTCATGATCTCTTTCAATCCAAGGTTTCCCTAGTAACATGGTAAATGGGGCACAGTCCTCAATAAATTGAATAATCCCAAAATATTCTTTTGTCGAAGTTCCATTAGCATTCATAGATATTTGAGTGAGATTTCCACATAGGTTTACCAGTTTTCCTCTGAATAACCCTATTCCTCCTAATCAAGGAATCATAGCAGGCCTTCCTATAGCTTCCCAAGTTCTCTCTGTCATGATATTCACCTGTGTTTCCTCATCTAGAACACGGTCAATGTCGAAGTCTCTTATTCTTGCTTCAAGTCATTCCTTGTCTTTAAAGATCTCTGATAATATAACATGTCGATGGTCATTCAAGGTTTCTTTCATCTGTAGCAATACCTTCTCTGATTCTTTCTAGGGTTCTACTATAGCCTTAGTTTCTGGATCTGCCTTAGGGTTTTCTTGTATTATGTTCATACTTTCAATCTTATCAATCATTCTAGGGCAATCCAACACTTCATGGTTCATAGCTTTGCAACAAAGACAACCAGGTCTTCTCCCAGGGCATGCCTTAGCAAGATGTCATGGTTTTCTGCAGCTGTAATAGAGGGTTAATCCTCTCTTTCTTTTAAATGATCCCCAACTTCTCTTGTACTACGCGCTAGGATCATAGGAGCTAACCTGCAATAAATTCTTTCTAGGATCCTGCATCCATTTGTTAGTCCAAACATTCTTTCTATGCATAGGTATAACATACCTTTCACTATTCTTATCAGATCTAGTCATATCAAGTCTTCTTTCATCTATTAATACCCTAGTTTTCAAACTAGGACAAACTCTATTAAACATACCTAGATCCATACTCTAG
>ML810497.1:520565-545068 GCA_009831015.1 Picea engelmannii | reverse complement strand
GGAAAGGACTTACACAAACCCATTTATGAGAAGGAAATGATGGAAATACTACACACATTGAAGAAATGTCGCCCTTACCTAATAGGTAGGAACTTCAAGGTCAAAACAAATCATGATAGTCTTAAATACTTCTTGGAACAAAGACTATCTTCAGAAGAACAACAAAAATGGGTGACCAAGATATTGGGTTATGATTTTGAAATCATCTGTAAAAATGGAAGCAAAATGTTGTGGTAGAGGCACTCTCAAGAAAAGATGAAGATGTTGAGGCCTTTCTCTATGCTATCTCGATCATCCAACCCGATTGGATAATAGAATCGAGGGATGAATGGAAGAATGACGAAAACGTGTGGACTCTCATTCAAAGGTTGCAACAAGATTCCAATGCATCAGTTACGTTTACATGGAAAAATGATTCACTATGGTACAAATATCTCTTATATTTGTGTAAGAAATCCCAACTCAAACAAAAGGTACTATTGGAATTGCACACCTCTCCAATAGGAGGGCACTCGATATTTTTGAAAACCTACCATAGGGTTAAGAAGGAATTTTTTTGGGATGGCCTTAAAATTGATGTTGAAAGGTTTGTGGCAGAATGTTTGGTTTGGCAACAAAATAAGGTGGAAACAATTAAGACCCCAAGTCTTTTACAACCATTAGCCATCCCAAGTCAGCGATGGGAGGAGGTTTCCATGGATTTCATCACTGGGTTACCAAAGTCTGAAGGAAAGAGTGTCATCATGGTGATTGTTGATAGACTGACCAAGTAAACACACTTTTGTGCACTCTCTCACCCCTTCAAAGCCATCACAGTTTCCACCGCATTCATGGAGACAATTCAAAATATATATGGAATCCCGAAGATTATTGTAAGTGACAGAGATCCCATCTTCACTGGACATTTTTGGAAGATTATTGTAAGTGACAGAGATCCCATCTTCACTTGACATTTTTGGAAATAATTATTTTCTTGTTCGGGTACTCAATTGGCTCATAGCTCATCCTATCATCCTCAATCTGATGGAAAAACTAAGATAGTGAACAAATTTATGGAAGGATACCTTCGCTTCTTTGTCTTTGATAAACAAACACAATGGTTCAAATGGTTACCCTTGGAAGAATGGTGGTATAACACTTCCTTTCACATTGCAACAAAAATGACACCATTTATAGCAATCTATGTATATCACCCTCCTTCCATCACTTCTTGTCTAAAAGAAAAATCTAAGGTTCAAGCAGTGGAAGATCGCATTGAGCATGAACAACAATTTCTCCAAATCTTAAAGGAAAACATAACCATGGAACAAAATCACATGAAACAACACACAAATCAACATCGTAGTGAAAGAAGTTTTAAAGTAGGGGATTGGGTGTTTTTAAGACTACAACCATACAAATAGATGTCCCTCAAGCAAGCCAAGAAGGATAATAAATTAGGAACAAAGTACTATGGTCCTTATAAGGTGTTGCAAAAGATTGGTACTATGGAATACAAATTGGAGTTGCATGCATCTTCATGAGTACACCCAATTTTCCATGTTTCATGCTTAAAGAAGGTTATAAATGACAAGATCCCAGTTCAAACTATATTTCCAGAACTTGACGAGGAAGGAAAAATCATATTGGAGCATGAAGCTATCACTGACAAAAGAATTTTCCAGCTGAGGAATAAAAGCATTTCAAAGTATTTCATTAAGTGAATGAAACTACCTGCTGAAGATTCCACTTGGGAAGATGATTATTTTATACAAAAGCATCCAAAATTACTCAAGCATTGCAGACAACACTTTTCTGAAAGGGAGGGGCATGTTAATCCCTAAATAGTGGCACATTACCCCTTAATTAGGGAATGTTACATTAGTAATGTTATTTTATTTATGTCGGCTTGGGTCCATTAGTTGTAATTTTACCTCCTAGTCTCCTATATATACCAATGAGACCTTTTCATTTTCAATCATATTGTAATTGGAAATTTATGTGGTTTATAAGGAGGTTTCCCCCTCGAAGAGGCTTATTATATGAAATTATCTCTTTTTCAGGGCGTTGAGTACTTATTCTAAGGTTTTTCTATGCTATCTTGATATTTGGTTCTTAGAGCCACAACTCAGAGCCTTCCTGTATGACCTTGTGCTGGAACCCTAGAAGGGAAGTGGTACAATCTGAGGGATTGCAGTGCAAATAAGGGGGTACACTTATGTTGATAAAAAATTGGTCACCTCTATTTTCCTGCTCCTAGAATAATAGTAAAATTGACATCAGAGGAAGAAATTTTTTGAAGGATTATAAGTTCATTACGTATCCCTTATTCTCAACTTTGCCATGCATTTTTCAGATTCAAAATCCAAGTTTGTATGCTCAAGATATCCAAGTTTCCGTCTAACCAGAAAGAGAGTGCCTCTTCCACATGCAATAAAGTTAATTCTTGTAACCATGTTCAATTTTTTGGAATTTTGTTCAATTCTCGGAACCACATCATATTCTTGGAACCATGCCTAATTTTTTAGAACCACACATTTTTCTTGGAACCATTAATTTCTTGGAACAAGTCCTTTTCTTTCTTTAGTTTCTTGGAACAAGTCCTTTTCATCTTGTGGAATACACCACATGTGTCTTGGAACTTCTCTTGTGTGGATTCTTCCACACTTAGAAACATTTCCTATCTCTCGTTCACTCTCACACTCTTCAACACTTACAAATATTTGTTGGAATACTTAGAGGGGAGGGGTGAATGAGTATTAGTACTTTTCTTTCTTTAACCACAATATAAATCTTTAATGATATTCAATCAAAATTAAATATAGCATAAGTACCATAAATCAATGCATAAACAACACATAAACACAGTACACCAAAGTTTTATGTGGAAACCCAATGCGAGAAAAAAACCACATAATGATTTTCTTATTTGTCAAAGAGTACATTCATTGGAAAAACCAACTTCCTATTTCTCTGGCTACAACTGGAAGGAGGCTCCAACCCCCTATTTACAGACTGCAACCTGAAGGAAGATCCAACTCCCTAATTTTTTGGATCCAACCGGAAGGAGGCTACAACCCCCTTTCCTTGCCCCGTCCAACCACCCTGAAATATAACTATAGACAACCATGTCACTACCTTTGTTGCTGTAACTGATAACTTGTTGTTGTTGCTGCTTCTAATATCTCTGTTTCTGCTACTTCTGATATCAATATCTCATCAAGACTGCAACCACTTATTCCTCATGCCAAAATTCATAAGAGAATTTTCGAAATCAACAGGTTATGAATTACTGAGACACACCTATTCCTAATTTATTCAAAATAACTCCCTAACACAAACAAGAAGACATACCTCCAGACTATAGCTGACCTAAGATTTTAGATCCCTGATCTTCCACAACTTTTCCTCAGAGGTCTGCGACTGTGTGTATTGTCTTCCTACAGGTAGTCACTCTTTTCCTCACTGCAGCCCACAGATGTCCGTGATTTTCTCCCTGAAAACCCACATATATACTTAAGGAATTCATGTATGAAACTCCTTCTTCGTACTCTCGACTCCTGCAAACTTATTACTTCACTTGAATTCTCTATCTTTGACTCATTTCCTCAGATCTCTAGCCCATATTCTTAGAGGTGAATTCACAGAAGTGATTTGCAATGGACTCTTCTCTATGTTATAAAGATAAATTTCTTAATGACATGCAACTGCCATGCAACTCACATGCATTATGTTATCTTCTGTTTACACTTTAATTATCCATGCAATAATTAATTATCTCTCCAATAATTAATTATTCCTCTGATAATTAATTATCCCTATAATAATTAATTATCTTCTTTTTACTGCCACTTTACTTCCACATGCAACTTATTAACTCCTTTAATTTTTCGATAATTAATTAATGACATGCAATAATTAATTAATTATTCCTTCAATAATTTCAATAATTAATCCCTTGTTGCAAGCACTTTGACTGGTCAAGCTTCTTGACGACCTTCTAGAGGATTCAAGAATATTCTTGAGGGTCCTCCAACTTCACAGAGCCATATCTCCTCAACCGTGAGGAACTATGTGGTGTACCATATATCACCGAAAATGGGATGACGTGTACTATCTGTCTATGATAGTATTACTTGTAAGTATACTAACCTTCATGTCTTTATTCCTCAATCAATTTCAGGTTCCATGACCAACCTATCACTGGATACTCTCACATGGATCATATACCAAGAGCACCTCTTAACATGTCTCTACCAAGCATGTATCGAAGTCACCAACATACCATCACAAGATATGTGCCTGTACCATACCATGTACCAAACATTTATCATGCATCAACCATGCACATCAACACCTATACCATACTATTGGTACCAGGCCGAGGCGAAAAAGCAAGACGATTTTGGGAAAGAAATCATGCAGAAGGAAAGCGACAGCTGGAAGGAAGCACACCACGTGCACATGCAAGGAAGGTAACAACTGGAAGGAAGAACAACACACACACATGGGAGGAAAACCTAACGACAGTAGGGTTAGGGTTTTGGTAATGCATTGTAATGGATGAAGAGCCTGAAATGTGTAAATATCGATACTTAGGTATCATAGGGGGTTGGTTCTTGCATTGTTCAGTTGGACTGATATCGGTAGATGATCAATATTGTTGGTTTTTTTGTATTGTTTGGATTATTGTTGCTAATATAATAATACGCATGAGTCGAGGCAATAGGTAATGTTTTATGATCTATTTTGTATAAGCTGTTGAGCTAGAGGAGAAAAAGGAGGGTAGATCTTGAGGGTTAGATTGCAGGCTGTGGAGTCCGATGCAATCTAGTCCGCCTCATATAGATCTTACCCGACTGAGAAGGGTTGTAAGCACGTAGTAATGGATATGCAAAACCATCATAATAAAGAGCCAAGAGAAAAATATTTATGGACGTAGCCCAAGAGGGGGTGAACCACGGTAATATTTGTGTTGTGTGATGAATAATGTTGTTGCGATGTCGGGGGAATAAGCTATGAGATTTACTGCACAGTCGTGGATAACAGTAGGTTACAATCACAAGTTATAATAAATGGTTCATAATATAGACCCCATATCTCGCACTCAATCCTAGGCTGTAAACATATGAGTCTTACAACCACCCATTAAAGCTATCTCGGGTGAGACTGCACAATGCATTCTGTGTGCTGCGTTGCCTTCTGGTTCACCAGGAGGGTCAATAGTTTTAGAGGCTTTGTTGGAAAACTGAAAGACATGAAATATGGGTCAATATAAACTCAAACAATATAAAGGAATAATGATAACCAACAAATGGTTTCTTTTTCGTAGGTAGGAACATGAGAGGATTGAGTAGAGGAGATAAGTCGAGAATCTGTTGGAGGCAGATTAAGAAAGGGTTAGGGAAGAGACCAATGAGCCATTAGAAGGGAATCCTGAGAATGTGTAATCCCAAAAAAGCAGAGATCGAAAGATGGTTGAGAGCAAAAGAGATAGATTTTTCATAGAGAGACAATAGAAACCCTAGAATTACACCTCGCAAGTACCTTGAGAAATACGTGTTTACTGATTTTCACGAAGTATTTTTCTGTGATTTTCCACGCTTATTGCAGGAGTGGATACTAAGGCTGAAGGATAACCATGCAATGAACCAGATGTGACAGTTAGAGTGGACCCTGATATAGATTGAGCAGCTACAGTAAGTGAACAACAAGTTCACCCACGCAATAGACTTTTGGATTGACAATATTGTGGCAGGGTTTATAACAGAGTTTGCAGTAGACACAGCGAAGTCATATAGAACAACAGAGAAAGAGTTTTTACGTGGACCTTGAGGAAGGTACATTCGATCCCTGTATACTTTTATTAAGATACTGCTATATAACAAAGGTGTAATGACAATGGAGTCAGACAACTAAACTTCCCTGCATGCATGGCGGAAGGGGGGAAGCACTGACAAAAAGAGAAATGGAAGGAAGAAAGGATAAGGGTAAGAAGTAGGAACCCTTCGACCCAATCATGATGGAGGATAACCAGATCAAGTAGATCATGGGGATAGCTGGAAATACGCATAGTAGAGTAACCTACCAATACAAGGTGAATACCAAGAAGAGAGCCATAGCCGCGAGGGAAGTCTTGGTGAGTGATGAGGAAGAGGTAGAGGATCTTCGGGTTGTGGAGTAGATTGAAGAAGACGAGAGGTACAAGAGTGGGAGGAGAAGGCAACCATATGAGAGGAAGATGAGAGGTACAAGAGTGGGAGGAGAAGGCAACCATCCTATCCATATTAATGTCAGTGTGGAACCCATAAACCCATATACGACTAATACACCAAAGATAACACCACCGTTTAGACAACTGAAGTTCAGAAGAAGTCAAACAATAGGAAGTACATCTACATAAGGAACAACAACTAGAGGATCCAATTCAGGTAGTACTAGTAAGATATCTACACTTCGCAGAGGTAGTAGTTTAGCATTCAGGATGGCAGGACACGATCCCACCATCAAATTACCTGAATTTTGAGGAGAAGCAATAGAAGAACCTGAGAAGCATTTGTTCATTTGTGCAAAGATATGGGAAGAAAAATAGATCACTGATGAAGATACCAAACTTGCACAACTAGCAATTACACTAAGAGACCGCACACTAGACTGGTACATGAGTCTAGACACAAACAGTGCCCCTGGGACGACAAGGACACTGGCAAACATTAAGAAGTTATTGATAAATGAGTTCCATAAGCTGAGATCAAAGGATCAATATATGAATGATATGATCAAAATAAGACAGAAACAAGGAGATTCTGTATGGGAGATTGATTAGAGATTCAAGCGACTGAAGGGAAAGTTAAAATATCTCATGACTGAGATGCACCATCGACACCTGTTTGTCAACTCACTACTCTGACATTTAAAATACCCCTTGTGAAAACATGAGTTCCAGACGTAGGCAGAGGATCTGTAGGCATCCCTGCAACTGGAAGAAAACCAGTACCAACAGACAGACCCAGCTATTGAAGAACTGAAAGAGGATTTGAAGAATCTAACGTTTCAGTTGAAACAAAATAATAACAAGGACAAACGAGAAGCCGTTTGGTGTACCACATGCAGGACATAAGGACACCACAAGAACAAATTTCCAACGTTCGCAAAATATATGGAAAAAGGAATGCCAAATCTGTTACCACCAGGAGGACTATGGTGTGAAATCTGCAAGAAACTGGGTCACGATCCTTATCACTACATGATGATGCAAAAATACCAGACAGTCCCAAAGAGCTCATATTGCACCTTTTTCAAGTTAGTGGGCCACACCGACAAAGATTGTAGAACTATGGAGTTGATGCAAGAAAGGAAATCAAATGCATATAGAGTACTAGAAGAAATGATAAATGGGCAAGCAATGCCACAGTTTAATAAATTTCCAGCTCCATACAACACTGCACAACCATCGTACAATATGACACAACCCCAGTACAATACCGTGAAGTACAATCAGGCACCTTAGTATAACGCACCGCAAGGAGATTGAGTAGGCTATAGAGGAGGAGGACGAGCCAGAGGAGGTTTCATATGAGGTAGAGGACCAGTAGTATGTCACAATTGTCAACAACTGGGACACTATGCAAGGTAATGTTTGATTCCACCAATGACTTGTATGTATTGTCACGCATCAGATCATGGCACAGAAGAATGTCTGATACTACTAGTAAAGATCGAGGAAAAGAGGAACCAGAACAACCAAAATGTTCAGTGGATCCCAACCGAAGAAATGGATGAAGGACAAAACGTCAATATCATTACTCACGAAGGAGCTAAAATAGGAAATGACACAGTTTGTTAGGAACCAGTACAAAACCAATGGGTAAAGAAGAACACTGAACCAAGAAAACAATTCGACGCACAAAAGGAGAAGGAGATATTCAAGGAAGCCCGACAAGAATTTCAGAAGGGGGACATGGCGTTGACTTCAACTACACATCAAAACAAGGAAGCACCAGAGTATGAGATGCCACCATCATTGGATCATACCAATGATATGAAACCCATGGGACAAGTAAGTACAATCAAAGGCTTTCTACAATCATGTATAAAGTTATTAAGTGATCCATCATCTGTGAAAATATTGCAAAACATACTAGAAAAATGTAGCATTGAGATGGAAGGAAAGATAGAACCTAAGACAATGAATCACTTGCACACAAGAAGAAGAACCAATAGGGAGTTCAAACTGAATGCTAACATCGATGATTTTGATATGGGAGACATTATACTAGATCTAGGATCTGAAGTTAATGTATTACCAAAGAAGACATAACAGTGCATGGGAGAGCCAACATTAGGATATTCACGTGTTTAATTAAAATTGGAAAACCAACATAGAGTCTTACCAATCGGTAGAATGAAAGGAGTGACAGTAGATCTCAATGGAGTGCGTACTAAACCAGACTTTGAAGTCATTGAAATAGTAGATGGCACAACACCTTACCTAACGTTTCTTGGTTTGGATTGGGAGTTTGAAAACCATGCCATAATCAACTTGAAAACCAGGAAAATGACATTTGAGTTAGGAGAATATAGGGTCATCATGCCGTTAGATCCATCCGAAGGGGAGAGGTTTGTAGAACCTACTTGCCTAGACCTAGAGAAAATCAACTAGTTGTATAGAAAAAATATGTGCAATGAGGATTACGTAAACCCAACTGGAGATGGGGTACTTAGTTGGCAGAGCATTACTTCATGTGAAACATACTTAGACACTAGTTTAGAGAACTAGCAGCAAAGGCTACACGAAGTATCCACGATAAGATGTGCAGTAATAGATCGCGCAGTAAGATGGGTAGGCACAAAAAACAAAGAACCACCCAGTTTCCACGGAATAAATGATTTGGAAACATTCTTGACACAGTATGAAGACATAGTTTTAGAGAACCAAATACTGTTAGCACTCAAGGCCACACTTTCCATATGGTGGGGTGTGCACAAGGAGGCCATCACAGATTGGTACCAATGTAAGAGGCTACTGCACATAAGGTTTGGCGCAGAACATAAAAAAAACAAACAACAGAAGTATGATGGACAAGGGGCACCAGCGGAACACTTGGAGGCATGTAGAACGCTATGGAAAATGAAACCCCCAGAGGAATGACCTCTTCACTTCATACACACTCTAGAGGGCATACCAGCGAACTGGCATACAGACCAGAAGTTGTGCACATGAACTGCAACATTGACGACATTGCAACATAATTTTACTGTCACATTTTCATTCGAACATGAAAACCCCAACATAGATGCATCTCTAAAACAAATAAGAGGAGTAATATTTATCAAAGAACCAGATATAGAATTTATCACAGAAGAGCAACAATGGAATAAACAGATAGTTAAGGAATTGTTGTCATGCTATTATGTGCAAGAGGAAGCACTAGATGAAGACGATCTGTGCGATATTTAGATTGAAGAGGCAGAAGGTGAAAGAGACATGGAAGGTCCACCCATAGAATCATAAGTCATTTCCGTGCTGATCAAAGTAAAGAAAGTCAACATTGGGACAACCGAGCATCCCAAAATGGCCAACATTAGAGACTACTGGGATGAGAAAACAATAGAAAGCATCACAGAGTTGTTGCACGAATACAACGACTTGTTTCCCAAAACCTTTATAGAGATTAAGGGTATAGCAGGAGATTTAGGAGAGATGAAGATACCACTCAGACCAGAAGCAAGATCGATCAGAAAACAACCATACAGACTGAACCCCATATACAAGAAGAAATTCAAAGCCGAGATCAATAGGATGCTCGAAGCCGACATCATAGAACCGGTTGAAGAGTCAGAATGGATAATCCCAATGGTAGTACAGGAGAAGAAACAAGGAGGGATCATGATATGCGTCGACTTAAGGAAGTTGAACGATGCATGACTACATGACCTGTTCCCTACACCTTTCACGGATGAGGTGTTAGAGAATGTAGGAGGACATGAAGCTTACTCATTTACTGATGGATTCTTAGGTTACCATCAGATCAAGATAACATAGGAGGACAGATACAAGACCATGCTCATGATATAATGGGGATCTTACCAATACATAATCATGCCGTTTGGACTAAAGAATGCACCATCAATCTTTTCCAGAGTAGTCATTGTTTCGTTTAAGGAATTCATCCACCAGTTTCTCGAATTATACCTAGATGATTGGATAGTCTATAGTTTATTGAAAATCCATGTAGAAGTCTTACGCATGATGCTAGAAAGATGTAGACAGTGCCAGATATCACTAAACATAAAAAAATGTATATTTGGAACACTGTTTGGGATACTATTAGGCCATATTGTATGCAAACAAGGTTTACTAGTAGATCCTGCAAAGATCGTAGCCATAGTTAACTTACCACCACCAAAAATAGTCCGTCAGCTAAGAATGACGTTGGGACACACATGTTATTATAGGAAATTTATCAAAGGATATGCGCAGATCACTGCACCGATGGAAAAGATGCTAAGAAAGGATACAAATTTTTAGTGGAATGACGAGTGTCAACACGGTCTGGATACCTTGAAAGAAAATATGGTCACCGCGTCGATATTAGTATTTCTAGATTGGGAGAAGACATTCCATGTGCATGTAGATGCATAGACTATAGCACTTGGAGCTATCTTGGCACAACCAAGAGCGGGAGACTTGGATTACTCGATAACATTCGCGAGCATAAAGTTATCGGACTCCGAACAAAACTATAACACGACCGAAAGAGAAGGCCTAACTATGGTCTACGCACTTCAAAAGTTCCAGCATTACTTATTGGGAAAACACTTTAATATGTTCACAAATCACTCAGCCCTGAAATACCTAGTCAACAAGCCAGTGTTGGGGGGGAGAATCTGTCGATGGTTACTACTATTCCATGAATTTGACTTTGTATTAATAGTCAAGCCAGGAAAATTGAACGCAGGACCTGATCACCTATCAAGGGTCACAAATGCAGAAGAACCTACAAATTTAGAAGACAACTTTCCGGATGCACAATTATTCTCAGTACAGATTGCTGATGAATACTTCGTAGATATCATTTAGTACTTGAGTACAGGTACTGTGCCACAAGAATATAGCACCACGCAGAAGAAAAACCTGTAGTCCGCGTTGTCGACTATTAACTGATTGCAAGACATTTATATAAAATGGGCACATATATCATCTTACAAATATACGTGTTAGAGCACGAAAGACCAAGAGTTTTAGAAAAATCCCACGAGGGAATAGAAGGAGTGAATTATGCAGGTAAAGATACCGCGTAGAAGGTATTATGCACATGACTTTGGTGGCCAATGATGCACAAAGATTCAAAGGAATACTATCAAACCTATGATGTTTGTCAAAGGGTAGGCAAACCCAACAGAAGGGACGAGATGCGATTACAACCACAAGTAACATTAGAGGCATTTGACAAGTGGGCAATAGAATTTGTGTGACCAATCAACCCACCAGCAAAAAGAATAGGATGAAGGTACATTATCACCGAGACAGAATACTTAACAACATGGGTGGAAGCCACACCATTGAAGGATTGCAATGCAGAAACAACAACACATTTTCTATTTGAACAAGTAATCACTAGATTTGGGTGCCCAAGAGTTTTGATGAGCGACCAAGGCACACACTTCATAAACAATACCATCAACGCTATGAATGAAGAATTTGAAGTCCATCATAAGAAGAGCACACCTTATCATCCATAGGCAAATGACACAGTGGAAGCATTCAACAAAATCTTGGAGAACACACTGAGAAAGATTTGCAATGTCAACAGGGATGATTGGGACCTCAAAGTACCAATAGTATTATGGGCATACAGGACTACGTGCAAAATTTTTATGGGGCACACACCATTTAAGCTGGTTTATGGCCAAGAAGCAGTGGTTCCATTAGAATTTTTAGTACCAAGATTACGCGTAGCAACAATCACACAAATGAAGAACGAGGCGCAGTATAGGAGAGACTAAATCAATTACTGACCATGGAGGAAGACCGAATCTTGGCAGGATTCCACCAACAAGTTCATAAATCATGAGATAAAGATTGGCACGATAGACACATCAAGAAGAAAATGTTCAAGGAAGGAGATCTAGTACTGATGTATGACAAAAAATCGTTACAGCACCCAAGAAAGCTCAGAATGCATTGGTTAGGACCATACGAAGTAAAAATTGTCACAGATGGAGGAGCTGTATAGTTACTAGATTTATTAGGCACAAAACTCAAAGGAATGATCAATGGGAGACGACNNNGCAGTAAACAAAAAAAAAAAAAAAAAATAGTATATTGAAAAAGAACCAAGAGGGTGTAGTGTGTCAAAAGTAGAAAGGCTACACGAAATAAGAAACACAAATTCAGAAAGGAGAAGGAAAATGGTCACATGAAAAAAGGGAAACAAGTGGGAAAAGGAAAGTTGGAAAAAGTAGTAGGACAAGACAGCATTCGACGGAATTAAAAGACGACAAGGACCGCTGGGATATCACATTAATCGCGCCAACTGGAGATGGCAAAGCAGGAGTAATGAAAAGTATGAAACTGTCGGAGATGCATTGAACCTGTAATCAAGGTGCATTAAAACCATAATCAAGGAAGTGTCCTCGACAAGATTCATGGGAAATCCATAAAACACACGAACGCGGGAGCCAATAGTCTATTCATGAAAAGAAAACAGATGCAGAGCACCATAGACTAAAGAGCACAGTGTGAGTTCACATAGATCGTTTGAATCCAGCAGACACT
The DNA here is from genome assembly GCA_009831015.1 of Picea engelmannii. Classification (NCBI taxonomy): domain Eukaryota; kingdom Viridiplantae; phylum Streptophyta; class Pinopsida; order Pinales; family Pinaceae; genus Picea; species Picea engelmannii. The sequence goes on along the minus strand of ML810497.1, from coordinate 532,308 downwards.
TGACATTCACCGCCATGGCACTTTCCAAGCAAGAAGAAGTGAGCCAGACTACCAGGAAAACCAGAGTTCAGACCAGATCATGAGGACAGGTGGAAGAGGGTGAACAACAACTGCTGGAGATTGTCAATGTCGACAAAATCCCATCTCTAGACACAACACTAGTAAACCCTACACCTATCCTAGAAGAAATCCAACAGCCAACACCGAAGGGCAAGAGTCAGGAGATACTAGCGGAAGTACATGAGCCACAAAACTAGGGAATAGAAAACTCAAAGGAGATGCAACCAGAGCATATAGAGGCATCTTCAAAAGTCATTGGTACAACACCAAATCCGACAACAACAATGGAGCCAGATGAGTCCCAAATGACCATCTTAGACCACCCAGCAGGGGAGAGGGTTGAAGATGTCTCGACTTGTCTGGAATGGAATATGAAGGAACAACTAGAAGCCACTGGAACATCAAGCCAACCACCATAGTAGAATAAAGACAAGATATAGATACCAAGGTCACCTTGCAAGAAACCGACAACATAAATTGTTGTACCGCGCATACCAGTTGGGGTACAGGTAGGACCAGAGCTATTGGGTCATATCAGGAAGCTCAAATACCCAGACCATGATGTAGCAGATGAAGACAAGTTCCTAGAAATTGCGAAGAGGGTCTTTATACAGACTACGAGCACAAATTGAGTTGGAGAACTGATCAACCAACCATACTAGTGGGAAAATGGGCCGGAGAAAATGAGAATTTTAGGTCTGTTGGACCTACCACGTTTTGGCAGAGGCTAGTACGCAAAAACGTGTGTCAAACAACTGATAATAGTCACACATGGAGGGGACATATGGCTGGACAAGCCTGTCCCCATAAGCATTGAGCTTATTGCGAAAATAACAGGGTGATCAATTCGGGGTATGGATCCCACGTTGTTTCTGGATGACAAAACCAAGGAGAAAGTGCTAGCAGAAGAGATGAAGAAGAAGTATGGCACCGAAAGGGGGACAAGAGGGATAATTATCAAGAGGATCAATGATGCAACCACACAATTGGGCAAATAAATCTTAGCCTACAAGTTGCTAAGAAAATGCCGCAGGGAGGAAGTCCTAGTTGGAGTTGTTGCATTTGCAGCCTAGTGCACAGAAGTCACCTCAATGAGATGGGCGCCGTACCTATTGAACTTGTTCTTGGATGACTGCAAGGATGCATAGGGCCTAGGCATAGATTTACACTACTCATGGCTGATCACATTAATATCCTTCATGGGATGGCAAGGGCCAAGGTATGTAGTTTTTTGTACCAGACCAAAGTCGAATCAAGGAGCGAGGTATTTTTTTGTCAGAGCTAGGCCAGACTCAAGAAGAAATAAGGTGAATGGGTCCATTTTTGAGGGGTACTTACACGACCTACATGAATCCATCTCCAAGATGTGGAGAATCACACTAGAAGATGTCGTGCGATATGTAGACATCGCCAATTTCCAGGCCACATGACACACAAAGTGGATACAGGAAAGGAAGGATCCAGATAAACAGTGGCTATAGATGCGCTACTACATCAAAAAGGGTGATATTGACATGGCCATCAAAGAATGGGGCAATGAATAGAGGATCCCAACCATTACCTAGGAAGTGTTGGAAAGAACAATAGAAGAAGAGGCAGAGCAAGGAGAAACACAGCCTCTAGAAATCCAAGTGCCCAAGAGACCAAGAACGGGAAGGGGCAAGAAAACATAGAAAGATGAAGGGAAAAAGAAGATAGGGACCCAGAAGGGGAAGAAGGAGAGTACACAGCTGACCAAGGGACAAAAAAAAAGAGCCTAGGGAGTGCAGGAGACCACCCCAAATCCTGACACACAGGAACCAGGGGAAATAAGAGACCAGCCATGCAGACAAGAGGCACATGCAAGAGATCAAAGGAACACCGAACACCGCCAGAGTATATGATCATGGATGATGATGGGGACATGATAGCCCAAATGGTCTAGGATTATCTAGCCGATGACCTTGACCATGCTGCACGCCACAGGGACAAGATCCAAGAGGAGTTGGAAGACATGTGGAAACTCATCAAGCAAATTGGGGAAGGGCTGACAACAAGAAGCAGGGGAATCGAACCATCAACACCGCAGATAGAAGGAAGAGTGCAAGAAGAAGAACGAGAGTCAGTCCAGGCGATAATGCAACCACATGTAACATTCCACATCAACCCTAGTATGCTGCGCATGGACGAAATTATGGGGAAGACACCTTTGAAGGACTTAGGACATATCCAACTTGTGTTGACAAGGATACCATCAAGGGCGCTACACAGGTTGCAAGTGAGCCTAAACCATGAGGTACAGTCTCATGCACACAAATACTTAACCGAATTGAAGCAGGGAACAAAGAAGCGGGACACACTAGAAATAGTATATGAGAAGGCTAAATCTGAGACCTAGGAGGAAAGGGAGTGCATAAAAGGATTGGAGTAGAAAGTGACAGGAACTTATGAGAATATTCCACAGGTCGTGTAGAGTGAGGTAATCACAGTAGGAGAAAATATTGATTGGATTGCACAGATAATTTATATATACCAGAAAGAGATCGAGAATATCCGAGAATAGCTCACACCAACTACTCCACCAGTAGTGAAGGAGAAAAGGAAGCAGGAAGCAACAATGCAGCTGCAGGAGATAGAGCAGTAGGTCAGCACAACAAATGACTTGTTCGATAAAGCAATGCAACTTTGGACTAGGTTGGAGGAGGATTGTTGGCCCTTGACCAAGTTTTGGGAGATTCTTGGTCATATTGACCTATTTTGGGACTTCGACAACTTGTTGAAGGAGGAGCACATGACGAAGCATAGATCAAGGGATCTCGATCCACTTTTGGGTCCTTTTTGGGTTTTTGGGAATATGTAACGGGAATGGGATGTCGGCCCATGGGTTTACCCATGTTTAGGCCTATTTTGTATGTATAAATAGAAGGATAGGCAATGTAAGAAGTAGTTGAATGGGCATCTATGTGATCTATGCTAAGTGCAAGTAGGGTTTGTAAGTACTTTGTGCATGACTGTGAGAGACTTGCAGAGCTAAGTGCAAGTGGTTGTAACAGATTGTGGAACGCTGAGTGCTGTAACGCAAGGAAGAAGGATCTAGCGAGCTGCGTAGATATTCTGTCCTATGTGGAGAAGGGTTTTGATGGCTCTGTGCTTGTAACCGATTGACTAAAGATAATAAAGAAGAAGAGTTGGTGGACGTAACCCCAGGGTGGGGGTGAACCACATAAACACTGTGTTGTCTTGCTTTGTGCTTGTCTTAATGTGTTCTTTTGCTAAGTACTTTGAGATGATTAGATAGATCTGCTTATGCTTAGTGATAATGACATGTGAGAATGTTAGATCTGATCCATATGAATGTGCTTAGTGCTTGATCCGCTAGATCTACCTCTCTGTTTATGCTAAGTGCTTAAGTACATATATCAGTGTGAATGCTTCGAAGCCTAGTTTTATCAATGAAGTGATTATTGATTGTATATTGAGGAACTGACAGTGCTAAGTGCTTTATTAAGTATTATAATCATAGATCTATGTCCCAGCTAAGGTTGAAGACACCTGAGTCTTGCAACCACCCTTGCCTCTACCTCGGGTGAGAATTCATCTGCTTCGCAGGTGTTGCCGAAAGGGCCAGTAGTTAGGGCTTTGTTGGTGCATTTCTGTAGCGTTGAACCCTGGGTATGCCCCTGTGCCAACAAATGGTTCCATTGTTGGGACCTGAAACTATGATTGCTGGAAACTGAGAAAGAAGAAGCTTTGTGCAAAGATCCATCCTGAAATCGTGAAAGCTCTGTGCATAGATTTGTTTCCCTAGTGCGCAACATTCTACTTCACCTAAGAAACTCTGTGCTAAAGAAAATAAGTCGGATCTGAAGAAAAGAGGCAAGATCCAGAAGCTTTGTGCCCTAAGAAAGGTAAAAGTGTGAATTATTGATTAAAAAGAGGTAAGATATGTAAGCTTTGTGCTATGATAAAGGTAAGAATAGTTAAAAGTTTTCGATCTAGAAGCTTTGTGCTATGTAGAAGTAAGATAAGTGGAAAATTTTGTTTCTAGAGTATGGATCTAGGTATGTTTAATAGAGTTTGTCCTAGTTTGAAAACTAGGGTATTAATAGATGAAAGAAGACTTGATATGACTAGATCTGATAAGAATAGTGAAAGGTATGTTATACCTATGCATAGAAAGAATGTTTAGACTAACAAATGGATGTAGGATCCTAGAAAGAATTTATTGCAGGTTAGCTCCTATGATCCTAGCACACAATACAAGAGAAGTTGGGGATCATTTAAAAGAAAGAGAGGATTAACCCTCTATTACAGCTGTAGAAAACCAGGACATCTTTCTAAGGCATGCCCTGGGAGAAGACCTGGTTGTCTTTGTTGCAAAGCTATGAACCATGAAGTGTTCAATTGCCCTAGAATGATTGATAAGATTGAAAGTATGAACATAATATAAGAACACCCTAAGGCAGATCCAGAAACTAAGGCTATAGTAGAACCGTAGAAAGAATCAGAGAAGGTATTGGTACAGATGAAAGAAACCTTGAATGACCACCGACATGTTATATTATCAGAGATCTTTAAAGACAAGGAATGAATTGAAGCAATAATAAGAGACTTCAACATTGACTGTGTTCTAGATGAGGAAACACAGGTGAATATCATGACAGAGAGAACTTGGGAAGCTATAGGAAGGCCTGCTATGATTCCATCATTAGGAGGAATAGGGTTATTCAGAGGAAAACTGGTAAACCTATGTGGAAATCTCACTCAAATATCTATGAATGCTAATGGAACTTCAACAAAACAAGATTTTGGGATTATTCAATTTATTGAGGGCTGCGCCCCGTTTACCATGTTACTAGGGAAACCTTGGATTGAAAGAGATCATGATAGACAAAAAGAAGAAGAAGAAGTTTTGGAGCAGAAGAGACAAGAGTTAAAATATTTCATGACTAGAAGGATCACATACTTGATTGAAGAACAAGAGAATAGGTTGAAGCTACTTAACACTAGAGACCCAGATGTCAAAGTTGCAAGAACATTAGAAGACTCACAGAAGACTGAGGTACCTATCTCAGATAAAGAAGAGGTGTTAATCCCAAATCCTAGGAAATAATCTCAACAACGCAAAGTGACTATGTCCAAAGACGATAAGAATCAGAATAGAAAAAGGACTACCGAGATGAAGCTCACTGGGAGGAAGGCTAGAAAGATAAGTAAGAAGAGAGATAAGTTTGAAAATTTATAGAAGGTTCCAGAGGGAACTTCACAGACAAAAAATTTGTAGAATTGGAGCTTCACCGGGATATCAGAATAGCGACACATGGCACTTCGCCATGGCGAGGAAACATAGTCATTGGGACCGATATATCCGCTCGACTGCCACTCTGAATGTGCCAAAAATCATTTATATCTCGACACCAGACCATTGGACTGCGCCATAACGAACATAACCAAGAGTTAATGAGGCTTCATACCCATTACAAGCAAACCATTTTCGAGTTGCCTATTTATCCCATCACGCCATGCACAAAGAACACTTTTACTAACCAAGAATTAGAGCCCACAGATCGAGTGAATTGTATACAGTGATCATTGCCCTCTTATTGTTTATTCTAGTGCATTATCTGAGTTAATTGTGAACCCAATATTATTAATCCCGAGCATGTATGTTCGACGAGATCACCGCATTTGAAGAATCAGTAACAAAAGTACTCAACTTGATGACTGAAAGGGTCATGTCAAAGAGAGGATTGTCTACTAGTCCACAAGAATCATCAATGAGAGGACTGCCAACCTCTCCGTATACTGCTCGATCCGGACCATCACAACCTGTAGATGAGAAGAAAATGAAGCATAGAGACGATCTCGTGAACGCTAAGTTGAGTCCGAGCATTTTACCTGCCTATCTACCACCTCTGAGCAGCGCAATAAATCAAGACAATGTGCCTAGATACTTTGAGTACGAATTGGTCACTGCGTACCTCCTGAAGGGGATACGTGCAGTTCACGCAGATTAAGAAAATATAGCAGCGTTGAAGTTTAGTGACTTCAACCTCGATGACAGGAAGGTCTATAGCATGCTCGCCCCACATAAGTACCTGACCAGGACAAAAGGAAAGAATTCAAAGATCATCCCTCAGTCATGGACCCAGAACCTCGCGCAGTTCACACTGCTCAACGTCATGAAGATTCCTCACTTCAGAAGGCACCAAGAAGTGAATTCATGCGTCAAGCTGCTGTTGTCCTATTACCATGGTAGATACTTGTGGTTAAACCGCCGTATCACAGTGGATCCGACATTGATCAATCAGATCACAGGGATGAGTATGCAAGGACCTGACCCACATGATTTCTATCCCAGAAAAACAATGGATCACGCTCTAGCACAAAGGATCAAGGACACCTACAGAGATGTCGAAAAGGGAACACGAGGCTACAAGGTAGCTTTTATCCAAAGCGGCGCAGTGTGCCTAGCCTGTCAATTGATCGCAGGGAAGTTAGTCTACAATAACCGATCCACCCAAGTGACTGGTTTTGTAGTCAACCTCCCAGGGAAGTGCACGGAGGGCCTACCAATGAATTGGGTGAAGTACCTCGTAAACTAGTTGGAACTGGACTGTAGGGAAGCGCAAGATCAAGGATATGAGTTCCACTTCAGTTGGCTTCTAATCTTGATTTCTTTCATCACATGGGAGATGCCGGAAGGTGCGACCTTCCTGGACATTAAGCCCTTTGAACCTCGGGCTGTGAAGTTTAGTACACTGTGGTATTCTAGTGACATGAACAAGAAATGGAAGTCAAATTCCATATTCCACACATATTACAATTAGATGAAGTTAGCTATCCAGTCCGAGCCTCGCATCACACCAAATACTCTCCAAAGGTTTCAGCCTTTAATGAAATTCAACACGGACCACTATTTCATTTATATTACAGCGCGCGCTGACAAGCACAAGCAAAAACTTCAATCTGAATACAAGCTGACAGAGGAGGACTTAGAAGAAATCACTAAGGAATGGTCCGCGGACCTCCTCATTCCAGCAGACCCTGTAGAGATATCCGATTTAGACAGTCCAGAAACTGCACCAGATACACTCGGACCTAGCAATATAAAGAAGACCAAAGAGGTCTATGATTTAGACAACACATCCATGAAGACCTATTCCATATAAGCAGAATAAGGAGGAGATGGCAGAGAGATAGATGGCGCAGAAGTTGAACAAAAGAAAGGCGAGGTTACACCACCTAGAGATGAGGAGGATCCCTCAAAGAAAAGGAAGGTTTCCCTGCCGAAACCTTCCGCCCAGAAGAAAGTGAAAGAAACCATGACCAAAATGAAAACCATCCTCACCTCCGATGACTTTGATTTCATCATAGCAACCCTGAATGATGCTTCACTAGAGATAGCAGAGAAGTAAGAAGCTAAGCAGGAGGAGGTGTTCCATCGGATTAAGGATGAGCTTCAAGGAGTGTAGCAAGCACTACGATCCAGCTGCGCAGTCTCCACTGTGCCTCTGTCAGCAGGAACATCAAAACTGGGAGATGAGCTAGCTCAACTCCACCACATCGCTGATACAGTCGAAGCTCATCTTTGACAAGCTCAGGAAGAAACAACACAATCTACCTAGGATTTTGCACAAGTACATGGAGACCTAGTAGAACAAGGAAGAAAGAGCAAAATGTGAACTTCGTGGAAGACATAGTGACTGTTATTGGGTCGAAGTGAGCAAAAGAGCAGAAAAGATGGAGAGAAGTAAGCCATTGGATGAGGAGATTGAGGATGACAGATCAACAAGAAAGAAGGATTGTGGACAACTCATAAAGCGAAGAAAGCCACCATTGGATGCCTTAAAGCACCACATGAGAAGGAAGGAAAGACAGGCTGGAAAAGCCCTAAAAATACGGGTCAAGTTGACCTAGGGTTTTATACACCTAGGGTTTTGGTATCTAGGGTTTTGGACACCTAGGTTTGGAGGAATTTTTTTACAATTCCTAAAGTTGAGACTCAAGATTCTATTGCATGAGAAGAACATCTTGAAGATACAATAGATTGGTCAGATCTAGAAAGGCTAATGTTCAATAATTCAAACAAAAACAACGAAACATAAGATGGACATACACACAGTGGGAGAGTGTTTAGAGAAGTTCACCTTGTGAACCTGTTCAAGTAGAACTATGGGGACAGAGGTTTCTATAGTGGAGAAGAGGTAGATCTGACAGATGAGGAGCATTCAAAACTTGTTGGGACAGAGGAAGGGAAAGCTAAATATCTTTGCCGGGGAGAACCTGAAACTTTAGGAACTGTGCAGACCATTGAAGTAAGTACTGTTATCCCTCCTGTTGATTCAGTAGTATTAAGCAATCAGTGTAATCCCAACCACCAGAGTACCCAGAGCACTGTCACTAGTAATCCACCACATACTCAGTCAGGGACCCTAGGAAGATCTATGGCAGATGAGATGAGACTCCCTTATTTTAGGGGAGATGGATTTGAAGATCCTGACCATCACTAGTTTCTATGTGAAGCTGTATGGAATATTAAAAATGTCGCAGACGAAGCTGTCCAAAGAACCCAGTTTAGTACCACTTTAAGGGATCACGCACTGAGCTAGTACATGAAGCTTATTCAAGGACTTGCACAACCTAAGCCACTAAATCATATTAAGAATGTGATGATTGCAGAGTTCAAGAAACCAAAGTCAGAGTCATAATGTATTACAGATCTGAAAGAGATCAAGCAGAAGGTGGCTGAAACTATTTGGGAATTCGATCAGAGATTCAAAACCTTAACAGGCCGATTGAATTTTCAGATCCTAGATGAACAGAACAAAGAATGGTTCATTGCTGCCCTCTTACCACACATCATAGTTCCCCTGATGCAATAGAAGATTTCTTCATAGTCTGAGGCACTGAAGATCACCATGAAGTTAGAATAAGCCCCTATGGGAGAATCCAACTCAGGTATGAGTCAGATCTTGAGTCAGCTAACTAGTTTGTCTCTGCAGGTTGAAGATATGAAGAAAGACAAGGGAAAACATAAAAGAGAAGACATATGGTGTGTCATATGTAGATCATAAGGCCATGACAAGGAACACTGTCCCCTATTCAATGAATACTGGGCTTCTGGAGCCCTAAGCCCTTTGAAGCAAGTCACCTTACCCTGGCGCGAGGTATGCAGAAATAGGCATTGCCCTGGTGAGTGCTATTACATGTAAAAATATGTTTAGACACCCACAAATTTGTATTGCACGTTGTGTAAGTATGTGGGACATAATGATAGGGATTGTAGGGCTTACTATCTCATGCATGAAAGGTCGAGAGACATATATAATATTCAAGGAAAAGTACCACAAGAAGGAAACACTATGCAATATAACTCCCCTGGGAGAGGAAACTTTAATCCTCACGGTGGATTCAAAGGAGGAGGAGGAGGAGGAGGAATGGGTTGAGGCTGAGGACAGATAATCTATTATAACTGTGCACAACTAGGACACCTCGCAAGGTATTTCCAGAACCCTTGTACTACTTGCAGCTACTGTAGCTTGTTTGAACATGTTATAGAAGATTGTCCTGTATTGCTAGCTAAGCTTCAAGAAAGACGAGAACCTCAACAGAACCCGCAAGTACAACTGATATATGATGAACCTTGTGGAGAAGACCCTAGAGTGGTTGTTATAAATAGAGGAGGTGCTGTTACAGGAGAAGATAGTCTGACCCCATGGAAGATTACGAAAGACTTAGGAATCCGGAAAGCTACAGAGAAGACACAAATGTTTGATGCAAAGAAAGAAAGCCATATGTTTGAGGAGGCAAGAAAAGAATTTAGAGGAGACCAAGGTTCCTCATCAAAGACAAGACCATAAGTGAGAGAATATGGAATGCCTCTGGCATTTGATCAGTCTGCTTCACCAAAAGAAGGAAAAGAGGTAAGCAAGCTCATGGAATTCCTACATACTTGTATTAAGTTGATTCAGGATGAGAGCACTATACAAGAGTTACAAAATTTAATTAGACAATATGAGCTAGGAAAAATAGACCCCTTAATGAATAGGGAAGAACACCAAATCAATAAGAAGAGAAGGATAAATAAGGAATTACATTTGAACGCTCAAATACGAGAATATGATATAGATTATGTAGTCCTCGACTTAGGGTCAGAGGTCAATGTCATGACGAAGCAAACCTAGGAACTGATGGGAAAAACGAAGTTGATATACTCCCCTATCAGGCTTAGGATGTCCATCCAACAAGATGTTATCCCCTTTGGAAGACTGGAACATGTCCCTGTGGACATTGATGGAGTAAGAACATTTTCATATTTTGAGGTAATTGAGATAGTTGATGACAACCGCCCTTACCTTGCGCTGCTAGGAATTGATTGGGCTTTCAATAATTCCACTGTGGTTGATTTAAAGAAAAGACATATGAATTTTGAAAGAGATGGCCTTAGGGTCATCACACCTTTATATCCAGATGAAGGTCAGCGATAAATAAAGCCCATCAGAGAAGAAGACTGCCATACGAACTGGAAAATATATAAAAATTAACAACCAAACAACAAGATTACATTAATCCCACAACCAATGGAAACCTAAGATGGCGAAGTGACAACGTATGCTCATCAGACTCAGAAGAATCATTGGAGAATTGGCAGAATAAAATGTATGAAGTATCTACAAGAATATGTGCTAGATTAACCAGAGAAGTTCGTTGGATTGGCACAACCGTAAGTCACTTACCCACCTTTGATGGTCTAAATCCTTTAGAAACCTTTTTGTTGGAATTTGAAGAAAGTGTACCAATACAAAAAAGATTGTTGGCAATGGATGAGGCCTTGAAAGCAACCCCAACAATATGGTGGGGGACACACAAAAACAACATTGTAGTCTGGGTACAATGTCGTACCCTGATGACAACACGGTTCTGAGCACAAGTGGAAGGCTGCGAAGTTCGATACACAGGTCGAAGCTGCCCAAATGACCATGTGCAAAGCTGTGAGGAAGCCTGGAGAAATGTTCCTCAAGAACAATGGGTACAAAAATTCATCAACACACTGGACACAACACCTATCAACTAGTACCTTCAAGCAGAGTTGCACCTCATCACTATAGATTGGAAAGGTATGACTCAGAATTTTGTAACTACCTTCTTATTTGAAAGTCAATATCCTTCAGTAGATCAAGCATTACAGATTGTGAGACAAAAAGTATTGTAGGAGGTATCTAACCTTCCCTTGGAATAATAAGAGGACGAATGGACTGTGCCTCTCCAAAAACTACAAGGCTGTTACAACATCAACACTGATGAAGACGATGATCTGAGGAAGGTGAACATCACAGAAACAGAAGGCCAGAGAGATGTAGAAGGAACATGAGTTCAAATACCATTTATTGGATAGCCGATCAATATTAATAAGGTCAATATTGGAACATAACAGACCCCGAATCTTGCTAATTTTGGAGATTATTGGGATGCTGTTACCATTGACAAGATTACAGAGCTTCTGCATGAATATCAAGACTTGTTTCGAACCAAGTTCACTGATATGAAGGGCATTAAAGTGTTACAGGTATGAAATAACTGAGAGGGGGGGGGGTGAATCAGTTATTGTAAATTATTAACCATTTCTCTCATTTTTAACTTTGAATCATTAATCTTAGTGGCAGTAAGTCTTTACTGTGAAAACCAGTGTTATAAACATAAA
>ML810497.1:481541-502039 GCA_009831015.1 Picea engelmannii | reverse complement strand
GAAGGAATCAAAACACCTTATCTCCTGTAGGTTTCATTCAATTCTGCAAGTGTGCTAGCCAGGGATTGGGTTAAGGGTTCCTGCTCAGACAGGAAGGAACCAAAACACCTTATCTTCTGTAGATTTCATTTGCTTCTGCAAGCATGCTAGCCAGGATTGGGTGAAGGGTTCTTGCTCAGAAAGGAAGGGATCAGACCATCCTGTTCTCTGTAAACTTTAATTCCACAAGTGTGCTAAAATAGAAATAGGGTTTAAAGCTCCTGCTTAGAAAGGAAGGAACTAGACAACCTTGTTTTCTGTTAGATAGAGTTAATTATCTTCTGCTTACTGTTTTCATGAAAGAGTGCCAGCACTGAAGTCTCTGTTTGAGAGTAAGGGTCCTGTTCTCTGATTGCAGAATAGTTGTTCCTTCCCATTGCAAGTATTATTATAATGTAATCCAGGATTCTTAGTTTAATCTTTCAAGATTTGCAATAGGGAAGTTGCTTTCCTGTGATTTAATTCAGAACTTCAGTTTATTCAAGCAAGTGTGATTAATTTAATTTTCTTTACTACACCACTAAGTTGCTTTTGGAATTGAGCATATATAGTGCGTGGTTATCTTTGAAATAAAAGACTTCCCTGGGTTGATAATTTATGTATCACTTGGTTGTTTGAATCAATTAAACAATTATAGTGACCAACACTTGTACCACACTGTACCATAACAAGTAATACCAATACCAATGGTGTATCTCAACCAAGTACCATCATTACCAAGAGATGTATCCTATGCATGTGCTACCATATACCAAGTGTATACCTTAACAATGTGTTAATATAAATGGTATAATTCTAACATGACAACAAACTGTCTAATGATCTCTTCCACATCTCTAGGGCTTCCAAACTTCTCCAAGGGTTGACATCAATCTCTAAGATCACTATATAAGGGTTGACATCAATGAAAACCAATTGTCCAAACCAACTATCCAACAATATTTTCATTTTCCACACTCTCCTTATCCCTTCTTTTTCCCTTTTCCTTCACCTTACTCCCTCCTCTCCTCTCCTCTCCCCTTACTCCTCCCCTTTATCCTATACTTAGTCTATTTTCTATAGACGGACAAATTGTTTTTGAAACACTCACTTCCCTTAGCCTGACTATGCTTCTCCACCTACACCATACTCATTCATACCCCCCACCTACCTTACCTCACCTTAAACCCTCACATCACCTTAGCTCACTCTCCCTAATTCGCTACCCACACTCCCCCCCCTACGTCATGCTACCTAACCTCCTCACTTTTGAGACTCTCATTCCCCCCTTTCTCTTCACCGTACCTCACTTCTCGTCCACTTATCCCCTTAACCATTAAACCTAATTTTTTTAATTTAAACCATTAACCAATGAGAATGCTCCACATTGTAACCAGTTGTTCCATGACACATGGCAGCCCAAACTTGGTTGACACATGGAAAACACATGTCATCCCACAATTGGTTGACACATGGCATCCCACAATTGGTGACAAATGACATGTGGTGATGAATGCGAGTGTGACATGTGGTAGTTGTGATGATATATCACTAAGTGACACATGGAGTATGACTCATCACCATTAGGCGTTGACTGGGCATGGGTGAAGGATCACTGTTTGGTCAAAATATTAATTAATTAAATAATTTTCTAAGGGGTCGAATTCTCAAGCCTATACAGTGTTCTCATTTCACACATTAATTGTATAATACACTTTTCATTATATACCATTAAAATATCAAAGACTCCCATGCATGTGGGATATCCATTTATGAACAAACTTCGAAATTTTAATAGAAGGTGGACGAAATTCAAATCAAGGGCCTAGATTTCCCCATGAGACCAATTAATGACTGCCGAGTCTTGATGTTCCAGAGGCCATATCTTGAGATATAGGAGTCAGAATCACACAAACTATACCTTGTTGGAAATATATTTCAACGAGGAAGTTGATGGAATAGGTTTCAAAGGATGAAATTGTCCATTTTTTTCTCAGAAATTAAAAGAACAATAAAAAATATTTTATGGTATGCTAATAAATCTGTTTGACACCTCGACTTCACGAGCTCATATATTGAGATCCAGGAATCGAAATCTCGCCCATAAGGACTCATTGGAAATATAAGACAATGGATATCACATCTAAATTGGTTTCCATGGCTGAAAAAAGTTGAATATCACATCCAAAAAATTAAAACACAGTCCTCTCTTTAAAAGGGTGGCTAATTAATTTTTTCAAAATAAAAGTTTAATTAGAAATTGTTATTAAAGAAGAAAAGGGACCCATTTCAATATGAAGATGTCAATGATGTAAATTAATTAAGGATACTTATTTGAAGCATTAATTAAAGTGGTATTTTCAAGAAAGAGAAATCCCTAACTACTCGAGGAGTTAGAAGAATCGGTTTTAAAAGGCAAGAAAGGACTTCATCAAGAGACAATAGTTAGAGACATAGAAGGTTGCATCACGAGGGCAAAATATTAGAACATAAGGATTCAACCATTAATATGTAGTCAAACTTCTGATCAACGAATAAATATATCCATCTTCTTCATTCTTCTTCTTCTTCTACACTAATTTCTCAAGGCTTTGTGTTTGTATTTTTGAACCAAGCATGGGGTTGAGTCTTGAGTGTTCTTTCTTGTATTCTTCAAAGACTTTTCTTATATGATCATGGAGTATTTACAACCATGTATGTGACTGTTAGAAATTTTGTGTATTATTGAATATTTTTATGAATAAAACTCCACAAATAATCACGTTGGGGTTTAAATTTAATGATTTCTCAGATCTTGGGATCCTTGAGGATGATATTTTTGAATCATTCCTATCAAATTATTTTAGTATTAAATTCATAACTCATTTAAAGTTCGTTGAGATGATCAAACCTATTCTCTCCTTTTTCTTGTGAGAAGATATGTATTTATCCACTATTTGTATGTGATTTTAATGGTTGTATATATGATGCTGAGAATAAAACTATTATGATATTGAAGCCTTCCTTCAATCTTTCTATTGTTAAAATATTTATGGCTTCACATAAAGATCAGATCAGGTTATTAAAGAACCATTCCAGTCACAAATTAAAGCAATAAATATCCAGGGTTTTCTATCTAGCATTCTCCTTAATCCAAGATATTCAAGATATATCTTTCAATGAAAGAGGAGTACCACCTCTATAAAAACACATGGGGATTCATATCCTCATGAGGTTGTTGTTTCTATCTTAACCGATTCAAACATCAACAAATTCCTTGGATTGTGGAGATTGAGGGGAAAAAAAGTCTATTGTTTGGAATTATTATAGAAATCGACAACGTATGAAGAATATTACAACTAGAGCCAGAGAAAGGTGGTGCAGACTATGAAAAATGGGAGGCTGTTGGTTGGAATTTCCACTAGAATGTTGAATTGTGAAATTATCTTACACCTTTTGGGCTAGGGAGCCTAAGTATTTATGGTTTTTGGGCCAGAGTGCCTATGTATGTATGTGTTTTGGGCTAGGGTACCTATGTATCTATGATTTTTGGATAAAGTGCCTATTCAATTTTGTTTAGGCTAGAATGCCTATGTGATTTTGGGCCAAAGTGCCTATGTAATTTTGTTTAGGCTGGAATGCCTATGTGATTTTGGGTCAGTGAGCCTATATGTTGATTAATGGTTGGGGATATGGAATTGTAAAATGAATGTACAAATGTAGGTTGTTGTGCACTAAGAATAGTGCAAAACTAAGGGGGAGGGGAATGCCACATCCCTAGTTTTAATTCCTACGAATTATAATGTAATTGTAATTATTTTATATGAATGTTGTGTGTTTCATGTTTTGCTTGAACAATTGCATTCACATTTTTAATATATGTTTTTAGATGCATTTAGATTGATGGTATCGGTCAAACAATTAAATTTGTGTGTGATCTGTAGTTAGTAAGCTACAAGATATGATTAAGTAGAAATCTTAATTTTAAAAGTGTTTTCCACTCGTAATGTTCCTCAGTCAGGTTGGGGTATGTTATAAAGAAGCTGTGTGTGGGAGAAAATCCATGGGTAGGAGTGAAAGGAAACTACAAGTTTTCTCAATACCTTTAGGCATATATACAATGCTAGAATATTCAATCATTCCATGATGTCTTAGCTCTTGTATAAGTTAGGCCATGGAGATAAATGTAGTATTTAGATGAGGAATTAGGACTGGAAAGGGCATTGGCTCATGAATAGACTAATTATTCTTATACCCTTATAAACAATGCCATTAAGTTTAAAATACTAGAGGATGAGTTAATATGGTTAAAAAATCCATCTACAAATACCTCCATGACGAGGTTGGGGTACACCTCTCTATTTTTCAAGGATGTTACAAAAGATAAGGAATGGTGGTGGCATATCATATTGAAGATCAAAGGTTCTATGAAATAAAAACTCTTCTTATGGTTATCCCTCTCTAATAAGGTACTTGGGACATCTTACAAAAGAGGGAAAAATAGGGGCCAAGCATATCTATGTTGTGTCGAAAACATGCAGAAAACATTGAACACTTATTTGTGGGATGTCATTCATGAAGGAGGTATGGGAATATTCTATAACAATGTTGAATGACACAATTAAATGGGATGGGAACACATTATCAAAAACTTTCAAAATCTGGTATGAGGATAAGGAGGTAAGTGATTATAGATCTTTACCAATTGTTATTATTTGAGCTATATGGCATTTTAGAAATGAGGTTAATTTCAAAATGCCTCAATAGGAATATTTAGAGAATGTTCAATGCCTTCAACCCTTGTTTTCAACGAGTTCCATTTTTCCTCCAATGCTTGGTTTCTAGCTACCTTTGTGATAATAAACTCCTGCCCCTCTTTATCCATCACTCACAAACATGGAATTTGCACCCTAGTCTCTATTACATGCCTCATCCTCTTTTGTGCTACCACTAGAAAGTCTATTATTTTAATTATCCATACATGTGACCATATTGAACCTATGCATGCATATAAGAGCCCATAGATTGAAGGATTCCATTGATACCAAAATTTCCCATATGAATTTGGAGCTCACCTCAAGCTATTCCATATAATTATTTCCACCAATAATGTGAATAGAATGGAAGGAAAGGAGGGTAATGATAAATCTATGTATTTACCTCCATGCACGTACTTTCACTTGTCCAATATGGCCAACATCATATAATTTTGCAATAGATTCAAGTAAGGGACATGAGGATTGATTCCCCCCCTTTTAGACTTAGTGCTCCTTCATCTAGGAGTGATCCTTATTAGTTAGTTGAGATGGAACGTGCCTTGATATTAAGATATAGTATCAAAATGTTGTGCCAAGGAATGAATTTTCTTGATTATTATTTTTAGTCCAATTGAATGGGAAAAATAAAGCATAAGAAGTTAGATGGTGATGGAGAATCCCCAATAAAAATGATGTGTGTGATTCCTCATACCTTAGATTGGTACAATCCTTGGAATTCCACTAAGGGTTTGCTTATTTTCAAAGCAAATCCTAACCCCAAAGTGAAATCACATTCCTCTTTTCCTCCAAGGTCTAGAAGGATCCCCGTTGCACCTTCCACCCTTGGTGATTATATTTATTAATTGATATTATGACATGATGTTATATTCAATGATTTATGATGTACATGAATATTAATGTAATGAAATATCAAGTGATTGATGATGTTGGTACAAGGGCAAACCCAGGGTTCAACGCTACAACAACGTACCAACAAAACCCTAACTACCGACCCTTTCGGCATCACCTACGAAGAAGATGAAGTCTCATCCGAGGTAGAGGCAGGGGTGGTTGCAAGACTCAGATGTCTGCAACCTTAGCTGGGACACAGATCTGTGATTCTAAAATTTAACAGAGCACTTAGCAGTAAACATTCATCAATATTCAGTTCTTAGTAACAGTGCAGACAAACCCTAATTACAGAGCATCACAATATTCAACCAAATCCACATATAATAACACTTAGCGGAAAATGATCACATTGAATCTAACAACTTCAGGCACTAAGCATACTCACATAGGTTATATCTAATATTCATTCTCCTTATTAAGCACAAAGAAACATCAATTCTATCTAACATTCATCTATATCATAGCAAGTCACACATAAACACATCAACACATTGCACAAAGCAGATAAACACAACATATACGTGGTTCACACCCCCCCTGGGGCTACGTCCACCAACTCTTCTTATCTTCTATTATCTTTTGTTAATCAATTACATGCACAGAGCCTAAAAAATCCCACTCCGCATAGGACAAAAGATCTATGCACTTCGCTAGATCCTCCTTCCCCAAGTTAGGTTTATCACAAAGCCTCCTCTCGATCTCTTACAGTCCCTTGCACTTAGCCTTACCAGTATTACATAGTATGCAAATAATATTTACAATCCTTTGATCATATAGATCGATCACTACTATCTTCTACATCGCCTAGTTTCTATATATATATATTACAAAAGTGGGCCTAGGCATGGGTAAACCCATGGGCCGACCCTCCCATACCCATTACATAATCCCAAATCCCAAAAAGCACCTAAAAGGGTCCGAGATCCTGCGATCTCTGCTTCGTCTTGCGCTCCACCTAGGATAGCCTGTCGAAGTCCCAAAATGGTCAAAAATGACCAAGGATCCTCAAAACTTGGTCAAGGGCCAACATGCCCCCAACACTCACCTGTGACTCGTCCCGAGTCGCTCTGATCTGAATAGTTCTGCTTCAAAAGTCTCAAGCTTAGCTCAAGATGCTTCGACTTGTTGCTGTGCTACGACCTCCTGTTCAGTGAACTCTTGTATGACTACTTCGTTGACAGGTCCTTCAAGGCATTGTTTAGCTGCAGTGACAACTTGCTCCGGTTCCGCTCCTCGACCTTCGATTTCTATGAACAGTTGGTAAGCCTCATCCTGTATAGGTTGGATCCTCTGAGTTACTTCCATAACTCTTCTCTAAGTAATATGGACCTGCTGCTGGGCAGTGCGCTGCTCCTGGGATCACTTCATTCTTTCTACAACTGACAGGGGCTTCAACTACGCCTGTGTTGTCTCTACTGGATACTTCACTTCCTAGAGCTGTGACTCCAGTTCCTTCAATTATGGATTCTCAGTGAGTTGCTCATAAGTCTGGGCACTGTGATCACTGAGTTTCTTGCATTCCATGGCAAGAGCCTTTATTCTCTCGACTACGCTCCGGGCAGTCGCTTCTCTTTGATCTCTAACATCCTGTGGAGTGCTGGGCACTGTGCAGAGCTCTAAATATGCTATTTTTGTTGTAGCTGCTAGACGACTTCCATGAGATACTCTACTTGATGCTCAACCTGGTCTTCTGCCTATGGATCTAACCCTATCATAGAGAGAAGTGCTTTGTTGACTGCTTCTTTTACCTCGAGTTTCCCTACGAGCAACTATTCCTTTTCTTGATGCATTTGTGCTTTCTCCTCTTCAAAATTTGTCTGGAGAGAAATATTCTCCTGCTCTGCAACTTGACACTGTTCTACAAGTACTCCTTGTACTTGCTTCAAAGCCAGGGTGGCTTGTTCTATTTCTTCTTGTGCTCGTCGAAGGTGAGCTTTAGTTGCATATGCTAGTCGATGGAGTTGGGATGGATCATCTCCCAACTCTTGTTTTCCCGATGGTAGGGGCGTAGTGGAGACTGCGTGACTGGATTAAAGAGCCTGTTGTACCCCTCGGAGGTCGACCTCAATTCTATCGTACATTTCCTCCTGCTTATCTTCTTGTTTCTTCACAATTTCCAGTGAAGCGTCGTTTAGAGCTGCTATGATGAAGTCAAAGTCATCAAGAGTAAGTGTATTCTGCATCTTGGTCACGATGGCTCTTGATTTCTTCCAAGAAGAAGGTTTCAGGGGAGAAACCTTCCTCTTCTTGAAGGGGCCAGCCTCGTCTCTGGGCAGTGTTACTTCGCCTTTCTTTTGTTTATATTCTCTGTCCTTCATCTCTTCTACATTGCCATAACCTCCTCGCTTAGGTGATATGGAAACAGTCTTCCCTGAGGCGCTGCTTAAATCTTGGACCTCCTTAGTCTTCTTTCTTCTGCTGGTTCTAGGTGTGTCCTATTCTTTGTGAGTGGTCTCCAGGCTGTCCTGTTCAATATCAGACATCTCTGTGGGGTCAGCGGGGATAAGGAGATCTACGGACCAGTCCTTAGTGATCTCCTCTAGGTCCTCTTCCTTAAGTTTGTAGTACGACTGCAACTATTCCTTATGTTCATTGGATTGTGTTGTTATGTAAATGAAATGTCGATCTACGCTGAACTTCATTAGGTGTCGAAATCTCTGTAAGGTGTTCAGAGTCATGCGAGGATTTTCTTCTATGGATCTCTTCAGCTAAAGGTAGTATGTATGAAAAAAAATGTTTGACTTCCACTATTTGTTCATATCACTCGAATACCAAAGTGTGGCAAACTTCACGACAAGTGGCTCAAATGGTTCGATGTCCAGGAAGGTCGCACCTTCCGGCATCTCCCATGCAACAAAGGTCATGAGGATCATGAGCCAGCTAAAGCGAAACTTGTAGCCTTGATCCTGTGCTTGACGACAGTCTAGTTCAAGCTAATTGACTAGGTACTTCACCCAGTTCATTGTAAGCCTTCTTGATGCAGACCCCCTATCCCTCGTAAGGGCTGGACGACCTCTCGGTCAGGATCTTCTGATTCTGGAGCCGAAATGGCTCTTCTGGTTCCGAACTGGAACCCTTCAGACAATTACACAGGTCCCTTACGAATGCTCAGTTGGATTTTTCGGGCGCCAAGCGTGCGCTCCCACAGCGTGCGACCAAGGGCTATGACCAAGTGCCAAGACGAAAAGTCGCTTATCAGGGACTGGGACTTCCCAAGTCAAGTGTCCCGTCTTCTGGTCTCTCGAACCTCTGGTAGCCGAAATGCCGAAATGGCCTAGTGCTCGCTCCTTCGGGATTTCATGTTTCATGAAATTTGGATGCAAGGGATATTCTTGCACCTTAGGTTCTCTGGTTGCTTAAAAGACAAAATACCTGGTGCCTATTCTTTCAGGATTTTGCTTTTTGCGAAATCAGGATGCGCGGGATGTCCTTACTCAGAACCTCCAGTCGCTGAAAAGCTGAAATGCCCGACACCTCTCGATTTCTGGATTTCGTATTTCGTGAAATTAGGATACAAAGAGTATCCCTGCTCCTTGGAGTCTCTGGTTGCCGAAAATCTGAAATTCCCGGGGCCTATTAATTTTAGGATTTTGCGTTTCACGAAATCAGGGTACAAAGGGTATCCCTGCTCCTTGGAGTCTCCGGTCGCCGAAAAGCCAAAATTCCCAGATGTTGAAACGCAGAAATGCCTTGGCATTCAATCAATGGCTCACAATAATCCCTGTGATCGATGGCTCACGTCGAATCGCGATTTCACTATTTCGCGATTCAGGATTCTGAGGGACAAGAGCCTTTGTCTTTCCAACTCCTGGTACCCGAAGTCCTGAAATGGACCAATGGTCCATATCGTCCTGTGATTGACGACTCTGATTGAATTGTGACTTCACGATTTCACAATTCGAGGTTCTGAAGGACAAGAGTCTCTGTCCTTCCACCTCCCGGTACCCGAAGTCCCAAAATGAACGTCGAGAAACTCTCGCCGCTAAACTCCTCGTAGCTTTACCTGATCCGACGACCTGCAGGGTTTCGGTGTTCCTCCTCGAGGATTCTCCACCGTCCATTTGGATTCCCGAACTCTCCTCCTGGATCTATGTAGGGTTAAATCTTGTGCTCCTTTCTTTAATCGGATGGCCTGCGGGGATTTCCACCACGATCCAACACTCGACGACGTTCTTCCTCCTGAGATTTTACTCGATTTCGACTTAGGATATTTCTAAATCTGTGAAGACTCGGTCTTCGTTCCTTCCAGGGAATGGGTTCCTGGATCCCGATAACACTTTCTGAAGTGTTATTCCTCTTGAGCTTTGTCTAGTTCAGGCTCTGGTTCCCATGCACTCCTTGCGTCTGAGGGAGTTCGATAGCTCAGATTCACAGTGTTTTCTTTCTGGCTCGATGCACACCTTGCAGAGTTCCCAGTGAAGAGAAAACAATTCCACAACGTTCCTCCCTGGCTTGATGCACACCTTCTAGAGCTCCAAATGAAGAGAAACAATTGAAACTGCCAAAATCTCACAGTTCCATTCACTTGTTTATAAAACAGAAAATAACATGAAGATACACATAGTCCAAGCACAACACATTTGGATCAATTTTCCATTCTGTTCTATTCACAAGTGCCCAATGGCTACAGATTACATTCAAAATTACAGTAGCTCAAAACATTTCCTCCTGCCAACTTGCAGTTCTCTCTTACAACCAATTTTCTTTGTATTCCATCCCTCTCTAACTGGGTGTGTAAACTTCTACATAACTCAAAGATTATTCTAGGGTTTTTTTCCTGACTACTTGCCTACTCTAAACCTTATCCTACGCTATCTTAGTCTAGTTGTATTCCAGAGTTGAAGTGGAAGCTTCTGCTCTGTTTACAATTTCAAAAACTTGCTACAAAGGGTAGAATTCGACATCGGTTCACACGTGCCTCCAAAGGTGAATTTCGACACTGAGTGAAGGCGGATTTCAAAATCAGCTGCAACTGTCAATGTTGAATATTTTAGAAGAACTCACACGTGTTGAGTGGTTCTGCCTCTACGTGTTTGACAATGATGCTCCTGCATCATACTCCCCTTGAAAAAAATTCATGGACTTATGTCCATGATCTCCTCTACTGATTTTCCCTGCTTCTGGATAACAACTTCATTTTCCCAGCTGGCATCTTCTATTGGGTGTCCCTTCCATTTGACCAGATACTCAAAATAAGTCTTCCTCCTGGTCTTTTTTCCAATCCTCTGATCAACAATTTTCTCCATTTGCGGCTTTTCTGCCACATGCATCTGTTTCTCCCACTAAATCTTCCCTTGATATTCTGACCCTTCTGTGTCATCCTTCCTGTAAGGATACAGGTCTGAAACATTGAATATGGGTGAAATTCCCACACCATCTGGCGGCTCGATCTCATAGGCGTTTGCATCAAACTTGCTCAAGATCTTATAGGGTCGTATCTTTTTCATCTTCAACTTGTTATATGTTCCCCTAGGGAACCTTTCCTTTCTGAGATGTGCCAAAACCTGATCTCCCACTTCAAATTGAAGTTCCCTGCGATGCTGATCAACTTTGTGCTTGTATTTCTGGTTATAACTCTGTAATTGTTCTTTGATCTGACTATGGAGTCTCTGCATTTCAGTAGCAAAATCCTCTTCTCCAATGCTTCTGATATCTCCCTGTTCCAAGTCCCTTAACTCAGACACTCCCCTGGGTTTCATTCCATAGAGTATTTGGAATGGGCTCCTTCCAGTGCTTCTATTTGGTGAGTCATTGTATGCAATTTCTGCTTGTGGTAGAATCTGATCCCACTGGTTATGGTGTTCAGTAACCGGGATTCTCAATAAGTTTCCCAAACTTCTATTTACCACATCAGTATGCCCATCTGTCTGAGGGTGATAAGTTGAGCTAAAGGAAAAATATGTCCCCATCTTCTTCCACAATTTCCTCCAAAAGTGACCAACAAATTTTGTGTCTCTATCTGAGACAATGCTCCTAGGTAGGCCGTGAAGTCTCATAACTTCTCTGAAAAATAGATTTGCACATGTGTTGCATCACTGGTCTTCTGGAATGGGATGAAATGTGCCATCTTTTAAAACCTATCCACCACCACAAATATGGAATTGAATCCTCTTTGTGTTCTTGGCAATCCCAACACGAAATCCATGCTTATTGCATCCCAAGGCCTCTTTGGTATTGGCAATGGTTGATACAATCCAGTGTTCTGTCTTTTCCCCTTTGCATGTTGGCAGATTCTACATCTTTTCACCAACTTTATCACATATGTTCTCATACCTGGCCAATAGTATGAGATGCTCAACTATGCAAATGTTTTATCATGGCCGAAATGTCCAACCAATCCTCTACTATGATTCTCCTTCAGAAGATTGTCCCTCATTGAGAATCTTGGTATGCATAATTGATTTCCTCTGAACAACAATCCTTCCTGAACCATATAATCTTTCCACTGACTCCTATCTCTTAGTACAAGGCTTGTACATGCTTCGTAGGCCTCCTTGAAATCTGTGTCATCACAATACATATCCTTAAGGTGTTCAAACCCCAAGGTCTCCATCTGGAATTCTTGCAGAATTAAACATCTCCTACTTAATGCATCAACAACCTTGTTAGCATTCCCAACAATATGTTTTATGACAAAAGTAAAATTTTTCATAAATTCAACCCATTTTGCATGCCTCTGATTCAGCTTTTCTTGTCGGGTTATGAATTGTAAATCTTGGTTATCGCTGTACAAGACAAACTCTTGCAGGACAAGATAATGCCTTTATTTCTTCAAAGCTTGAATTATGGCATAAAAATATTTGTCGTATGTGGAGTATTTCCTCTTAGTCTCATTCAGCTTGTCATTGAAATAGGCAACAGGTCGATTGTCCTGACTCAGAACTACTCCTATTGCAACTCCACTTACGTCACATCTTACCTAAAATGTCTTTTCGAAATTCAGCAAGACCATAATTGGTTGTTCTGTTATCTTCTCCTTCAGTATATTGAAGCTCTTTTCAGCCTCCTCTGTCCATTTAAAATACTTGTGCAACTTCTTCACTGTATCCATCATTGGTGCACAAATTCCACTGAAGTCTCTAATGAACTTTCTGTAGAAACTTGCTAAACCATGAAAGCTCCTTACCTCAAACATGCTCCTTGGTGACGACCATTCTTTGATTCCTTTCACCTTCTCTGGATCCATCTTCAATTCATTCGAAGATATCACAAAACCCAAGTAAATGAGCTCTGTCTTCATAAAAGAGGAATTCTTCATATTGATCAACAAATTCTCCTACTGTATCCTCCTCATCACTAGCGTTAGGTGCCTCAAATGCTCCTCCTTAGTCTTGCTAAAAATCAGTATATCGTCCAGATATACAACCACAAAATTACCAATGAAATATTTCAGAATTTCATTCATCAGCCTCATAAAAGTGCTCAAAGGCATTTGTTAAGCCAAATGGCATAACCAACCACTCATACAGGCCTTCATTCGTCTTAAAGGATGTTTTCCATTCATCACCTTCTCTCATCCTGATATGGTGATATCCACTTTTCAAATCTATCTTAGAAAAGAAATTTGCTCCACTTAAGCAATCCATTAGATCATCCATTCTTGGTAAAGGAAATATGTACCTGATGGTGATCTTGTTGATGGCTCTCGAGTCTGTTCACATTCTCCATCCTCCATCTTTCTTTGGGCTCAACACAGTTGGTACTGCGCATGGGTTCAAACTTTCTCTGACCAAACCCCTATCCAACAACTCTTGGACTTGGTTCCTCACCTCCTCATTTTCTCGAGGTGTTAATCTGTATGTTGCCTTGTTTGGTAGGCTTGCTCCTGGTATCAATTCGATATGATGACTGATACTCCTGATGGGTGGCAATGAGTTTGGCAGCTCATCCACCACTATATCAACAAAATTATCCAGCAGCTCCTGAACTTCTTCAGGTAAATCATCCACTAATGTACTCGTAAGGACTCTGGGCTTCCTCACCACAATGAACTACATCTCCTGTTCTTCCTTGGCTTCCTTCAAGAGTTCCTTCCCACTCATGAGAAGTATGCTTGTGCTGGCTTCCTCTTTTTCTCTCTTCTCCTCCATTGGTAGTAACATATGCGTCCTACCATTCTTCTCCAATGTATATGTATTCTTCCTTCCATCATGAATGACATTTTTGTCAAACTTCCATGGTATTCCCAACAAAATTTGGCATACGTCCATGGGAATCACATCACATAGGATTTCATCTTTATATCCTCCTATTTTAATTTCAACCAGGCATTGTTTAGTGATCATTACCTGTTGTCCTTTTTGCAGCCATGAGACTTTGTATTGCCTTGGTTGTGCAGTTGTCTTCAACTCCAGTTTCTCCACCATCTCTGTGGATACTAGGTTGTCAATACTCCCACTGTCAATGATCACCTTGCACACTTTATCCTTAGTCTTGCAAGCTGTCCTGAAGAGACTGTTTCTCTGCACTGACTTTTCAATTCCTGCCTCTGGTTTTAAGAAAAATTTTCTCAACATCAGGGATGCTCCATCCTCTGCTCCTTCTGCCTCAACATCTCTTCGTTGTGCTTCTGAAATGTGGGCTTCTTCTCCTTTTTTTATTCTTCTCAGGACATTCCCAAGACATGTGCCCTACCTTTCCACATTTATAGCACCTTACTCCTCCTATGCCTCTTCCTCTAGAAGAGTTTCTTCCACCACTCTGTCTTCCTCGTGAACTTCCTCCCTGTTCTGAGTGATTGTGTGGTTTCTCAGCCTTATCCTTAGAATGATGTGCTCTGTCATGGTTAAATCCATTACTTTTGCTTGGGATCGAGCCTTTACCTCTTCCTCGCTAGTTCTATTTTCTGGCCAGCTTCTCCTCTGCCTTCAATGCAAACTGATAAGCATATTCTACCATCCTCACTGAAATCATGCTAAGTTCATCCTGGATTTCATATCTCAATCCATTTGTATATCTGGCGACTCTTTCTTCGTCTCTCTCCCATTGTCCAGTTCTGATGTTCAACGGGTAGAACTCCTCGGTGTACTCCTTGACTGTCATCCCTTTCTGTCTCAGGTTCTGTAGCTTCCTGAACAGATTGACATAGTATTCTTTGGGTATGAACTTAGCCTTCAGTTTGGCTACCATCCTGTCCAAACTCTTTATCCTTTGTTTTCCTTTACTTCTCCTCTCAGCCTGCAGGTTCGTCCCACCACAGTGCTGCATGCCCTTTTAGCTTGGAGACTGCCTGCTTCACCTTCTTTTCCTCATCGAAATCTTCATAGTCGAAGTGTTTGTCCATGGACCTTATCGAGTCCAACAGTTCTTCAACATATAGATTTCCCTCATACATGGGTAGCTCTATCTTAGCTCTGCCTCCCAATCTGGCAACTGCTCTCAACAAACATTCTTCTGCAGCATCCTCTCCTACAGCTTCTTCAACCTCAACCTCTTCACTTTCCGCATCATTGACATCCCCAATGTCAGGTGCCCTTCTCTATGCTTCTTCCATTGCTTCCATTCGGGCACGAAACTCTTGCATCTCCCTTTATACAACACAATTGGCTAAAGGCAGATCTCATCTTCTTGGTGGAATTGTGTTGACTGTCTATCACACACAGAGTACAGCTCCGAGTTTTCTGTCTCCTTTTTTTTTCTCCTTCGCCTAAAATCCACAGACAAAAAATGTGCTCTGATACCACCTGATGCAGACCCCCTATCCCTCCTAAGGGATGCACGACCTCCCAGTTAGGATCTTCTAATTATGGAGTCGAAATGGATCTTCTGGTTCTGAACTGGAATCCTTCGGACAATTACACAGGTCCCTTATGAATTCTCAGTTATATTTTTCGGGCACTAAGCGTGCTCTCCCATAGTGTGCGACCAAGGGCTATGACCAAGTGCCAAGACGAAAAGTCTCTTATCGAGGACCGAGACTTCCTGAGTCAAGTGTCCCGTCTTCTGGTCTCTCGAACCTCCTGTAGCTGAAATGCTGAAATGGCCCGGTGCTCGCTCCTTCAGGATTTTTCGTTTCGCGAGATATGGATGCAAGGGATATCCTTGCACCTTAGGGTCTCCGGTCGCCAAAAATACGAAATACCCAATGCCTATTCTTTTGGGATTTTGTGTTTCACGAAATCAGGATGCATGGGATGTCCTTTCTCCTTAGAACCTCTAGTCGCTGAAAAGAAGAAATGCCCGACACCTCTCGATTTTGAGATTTCACATTTCATGAAATTAGGGTACAAAGAGTATCCCTGCTCCTTGGAGTCTCCGATCGCTGAAAATCCGAAATGCCCAGTGCCTATTAATTTCAGGATTTCGCATTTCATGAAATTAGGGTACAAAGGGTATCCCTGCTCCTTGGAGTCTTCGGTCACCAAAAATTTGAAATGCCCAGATGTTGAAACGCCGAAATGCCTTGGCGTTCAATCAACGACTCACAATAATCCATGTGATCGATGACTCATGTTGAATTGCGATTTCGATATTTCGCGATTCAGGGTTCTGAGGGACAAGAGCCTCTGTCTTTCCAACTCCCGGTACCCGAAGTCCCGAAATGGACCAACGGTCTAGATCGTCCTATGATTGACGGCTATGATCGAATCATGACTTCTCGATTTCGCGATTCAGGGTTCTGAAGGAAAAGAGTCTCTTTCCTTCCACCTTCCGGTACCCGAAGTCCTGAAATGAACGTCGAGAAACTCTCGCCACTAAACTCCTCGCAGCTCTACCTGATCCAACAGCCTGTGGGGTTTTGGTGTTCCTCCTCGAGGATTCTCCATCATCCGTTCAGATTCCAAAACTCTCCTCCTGGATCTATGTAGGGTTAAATCTTGTGCTCCTTCCTTCAATCGGACGGCCTGCGGGGATTTCCACCGCGATCCAATGCTCGACGACGTTCTTCCTCCTGAGCTTTTACTCGATTTCGACTTAGGAGATTTCTAAATATGTGAAGACTCGGTCTTCGTTCCTTCTAGGGAATGGGTTCCTGGATCCCAATAACACTTTCCGAAGTGTTATTCCTCCTGAGCTTTATCTGGTTCAGACTCCGGTTCCCGCACACTTCTTGTGTCTGAGGGAGTTCGATAGCTTAGATTCACAGTGTTTTATTTCTGGCTCGATGCACACCTTGCAGAGTTCCCAGTGAGGAGAAAAAAATTCCAAAATGTTCCTCCTTGGCTCGATGGACACCTTGCAGAGCTCCAAATGAAGAGAAACAATTGAAACTGCCAAAATCTCACAGTTCCATTCACTTGTTTATAAAACAGAAAATAACAGGAAGATACACACAGTCCAAGCACAACACATTTGGATCAATTTTCCATTCTGTTCTATTCACAAGTGCCCAATGGCTACATATTACATTCAAAATTACAGTAGCTCAAAACATTTCCTCCTACTAAATTGCAGTTATCTCTTACAACTAATTTTCTTTGTATTCCAACCCTCTCTAACTGGGTGTGTAAACTTCTACATAACTCAAAGATGATTCTAGGTTTTTTTTCCTGGCTACTTGCCTACTCTAAACCTTATCCTACACTATCTTAGTCTAGTCGTATTCCAGAGCCGAAGTGGAAGCTTCTGATCTGTTTACAATTTCAAAAACTTGCTTGAAAGGGTAGAATTCAACATCGGTTCACGCGTGCCTCCAAAGGTGAATTCTGGCGCTGAGTGAAGGCAAATTTCAAAATTGGCTTCAACTGTCAACGTTGAATTTTCTGGAAGAACTCACACGTGTTGAGTGGTCCTGCCTCTGCGCGTTTTCCAATGATGCTCCTGCATCACTTCTACACACTTCCCTGCGAGGTCGACGACAAAGCCCATGACTTGTGTGGGTCGGTTCTTGTGTACCATATTTCTAGCTATCAACTAACATGCTAGGCGCACTGCGCCATTCTGGATGGAGGCTAACTTGTAGCCTCACATCCCCTTCTCGACATCGCCATATGTGTCCTTAATATTTTGTGCTAGCGCGTGATCTGAGGCTATTCTTGGGTAGAACTCCTGTGGGTCAGGTCCTTGCATACTCAACCCTGTGATCCTATGGATCAACATTGGATCGAATGTAATATGACAGTCTAGCCATAAATAACTGCCATGGTAACACGGCAGTAGTAGCTTGACACATGCGTTGAATTCCTGATGCCTTCCAAAGTGGGGGATTTTCATGATATTTAACAAGGTGGATTGCGTGAGGTTCATCGTCCATGGCTGGGGGACTATATTTGAGTTCTTTCCCTTCATCCTGGTCAGGTATTTGTACGCGGATAACATGCTATGGTTCTTGCGATCTCCAAGGTTGAAGTCACTAAACTTCAACGTTGCGATCTTGTCCTGTTGTACTCTTACTGCGCGTATCCCCTTTGGGAGGTACACAGTAACGATGGTGTACTTGAATTCTCTTGGCACACTATCACGACTTACCGCGTCGTCTAGAGGCGGGATATAGTCGGGTAATATAGATGGAATCAACTTTGCATTGGCTAGGTCATCTCTATGCTTGGTTCTCTTCTCTATTGTTGGTCGGGATGGCCCCGATCTGCGAGCAGTCAAAGGAGAGGCTTGCAATCCTCTCATCGATTATGCTTATATACCTTCATACATCGACATTACTCTTTTGATCATGAGGTCAATGAGAACTTCCTCGACAATTTTCTCTGTAGTGCTGAACTCGTTTGACATACACGCTCGGGGTTGAAAATCTCAGGTTCGAAGAGTAATCTCTTAATACAATGGGATAGATGGAAAAAGCGCGATGATCACTGTGTGAAAATCAACTAATCTGTGGGCTCAAACTCACGTTTAGAAAAAAGTGTTCTCGGTGCGTGGCGTGATGGGATAAATAGATACTTGGTAATAGATCTCTTGCAACATGTAAGAAACCTTCATTAACTCAGTTCTGTTTGTTAAGGTGCGGTCCCAACGGTCTGGTGGCGAGCTGTCTGACCATTAATGCCTTTCTTCCCGTTCAGGGCGTTAGTCTAACATACATACTGTTCCCAACAATTATATTTCTTCGCCATGGCGAAGTGCCATGCGACGCTGTTTTGATATCCCGACAAAGTTCCAATTTTTCAAATTTTCTTTCTGCGAAGTTTTCTCTGGAACCTTGTGTAACTTTTCAATCTTGGCTCTCTTCTTACTTAGCTTTATATCCTTTTCCCAATGAGTTTTATCTCGATATTCCTTTTTCCATTCTGATTCTTATCTTGTTTTGGCATAGTAACTTCGCGCTGTTGAGATTCTTTCTTAGAAATCAGGGGTAATACTTTATCTGTATCTGGAATAGGTACTGCAATATTCTGGGAGTCCTCTAGTATTCTTGCAACTTCGACATCCAATTCTCTGGTCTCAAATGGCTTTGATTTGTTCTCCTTTTTTTTAATCAAGTGCGTGATCTTCCTAGTCATGAAATCTTTTAACTCTTGCTTCTTTTTCTCTGAGACTTCTTTTTCTTTTCTTCTGGCCTGATCTCTTTCAATCCAAGGTTTTCTGAGCAACATAGAAAATGGAGCGTTGTCCTCAATAAATTTAAGAACTTCAAATTCTTCCTCTGTCGAAGTTCCACTGGCACTCATACATATATGGGTAAGATTTCCACATAGGTTTATCAACTTTCCTCTAAATAGTCCTATTCCTCCCAATGAAGGAATCATAACAGGCTCCCCTAAAGTTTCCCAAGTTCTTTCTGTCATAATATTCACCTGTGTTTCTTCATCCAGAACACAATCAATGTCGAAGTATCCTATTCTTGTTTCAATGCACTCTTTTTCTTTGAAGATATATAATAAGATGATATGTCGGTGGTCATTCAGGGTTCCTTCAATCTGTAGCAATACTTTTTCTGATTCTTTCTGGGGTTATGTCATAATCTCAGTTTCTGGATTTTCCTTAGGGTTTTCTTGGTTCATATTCATTATTTCAACCTTAGCAATCATTCTAGGGCAATCCAATACTTAATGGTTCATAGCTTTGCAACAGAGGCAACTAGGTCTTCTTCCAGGGCATTCCTTAGCAATATGTGTCAGTTTTCTGCAACTGTAGCAAAGGGTTAGTCCTCTATTTCTTTTAAATTCTCCCCAGCCTCTCCTGTACTGCGCGCTAGGATCATAGTAGCTAACCTGAAAAAAATTATTTCTAGGGTCCTGCATCCATTTGTTAGTCCAAACATTCTTTCTATGCATAGGTATAACATATCTTTCACTATTCTTATTATATCTACTCATATCAAATCTTCTTTCATCTATCAGTGCCCTAGTTTCCAGGCTAGGAAAAAACATGCCTAGATCCATACTTTAGAAACAAAAATTTCCACTAATCTTACTTCTACAGAGCACAAAGCTTCTAGATCTAGAACTTTTCACTATTCTTACCTTTATTAGAGCACAAAGTGTTGATTAAGGTTGGTTGTCATTGATGTCAACCCTTGAAGAAAGCCCCGTAGCACAAAGGTTTGGGTAATGGACCCAATATTGTTTTATGTAAATATGAATCATTATTGTTTTTTTATGGTTGATAAGAAGTAAATATGGATGAACTCCAAAGTGGTCCCCTTATGGTGAAAGCCCTCACGGGAAGACGCTTTGTGGAGTAAGAGAACCCACACTTAATTGTGGAATAATGAGATGAAGGACAATTAATTTTTTAGGGAAACTATCCTAGATGGATATTTCTTGTCATGCCATTTCCGATGGTATGTAGAACTTCACATAACTCCTCACGGTTAGAGAGTTATGACCATGTGAAGTTGGAGAACCCAGGTTTGGGTAATGGACCCAAGTTTGTTTGATGGATAACAATATGATTTTTTCTATATTTGAAGGTAATACTATTCTATATGGATAGTAA
>ML810497.1:460607-477493 GCA_009831015.1 Picea engelmannii | reverse complement strand
AGAAATAATATAGGTGACGCAGCATTCTTATGTATGTGAGCTGATTTGACATTGCATTAATGATATAATACAAAGTTTGATTGTGAACATTGAATGCTCTTTAGGTCTTATGCTTTGTTGATGAAGTGATATAAATTATTTGAAATTTTTAGCCATCATTGACTTCGTCAATAATAGCATTGAATAATTGCTCATATATGTATTGGAAGATAGTCATTGACTTTATGAAGTACTAATCCACTGCAAGCACATATTCTAGTTTTCTTTGTCTTGTCTCGCAAACAGGTGCATCATCAGTGGAAGACCTTTCTTGACTATCTCATTTGGGCAACAATCTGTGAAAGGGAACTTCTTTGACTTGGTCCATTACCATGTAGCCTTTCTTTAACCCAGATTGCCTAGGGACGTCTCCCTTGGACTAGCCCTCCTAAATAGAAAGAGCTCCCCATCGAGGTGACAGTGGGTGGGAAAGCTCCTGTTACGCCGGTTACTAGCCCTGACTCAAGCTCTTTAGACCTTTCCTACAAACCGTGCGATAACAGTATGCATTTATAATTCGACGATCATGATATGCTCCCGACATAGAGTGATTTGACAGATCATATTCTCCTCGATCTTAATCGCTACATTAATCTATGGATTAACACCTGATTGGTCCATGATATCTATTTAAAGAGCATGGAGGGTCATTTTTCGATGATTAATTGTGAGAAATTATCTATAATATATTTTCTTTTGAATTAATGAATTGACTCAAGTGGCCACGTTGGTTGGGGCCGTGGATGTTTCCCCACAGGAGTTTTACCACGTAAAAAAATTGGTGTGTTGATCTTTGATCTGATTGTGTGAGTGGTTATTGAAGGTGTTCATCCTCTGTTGGAATACCTATTTTTTTGAACATGGTATTAGAGCCCGTTTGAAGACCTGCTCCCATTGTAAATTGAGATCCTGAACCTGTTTTGTTGCATCTCTAGTTTCTGCTAGTTCTATACATTTTTGGGCTGAAAGGACTATTCCGATGTGTCCAAAGTGCTCATTTCAGTTAGAAACACTTTTCGTTTCACTTGAAAAGGTTCCTTTTTTCCTAAGATATGACCATTTCAGTCAAATATGGAGGTATAAATCCTGGATATGCCCATTTTAAATTTTTATAGAGATAATATTTTGGTTTTATTTTTTTGTTTCCGGGTTGCTACTCTTTCTGGTCTGTGTATGATATTTTCCCCATGCTCTGTGTGATCTACAAAGAAAAAATTGTTTTCTTGTCTGTACATATTCTCTTTGTCGTGCGCTCTATGCGATCTCGACAAATTATAAATAAATAGAAAATTTGCATTTCCCATGTAAGCTAACTAGGATCTAACCCTTGTTGCTATTGAGAAGCGATATTTTTTCCTGTGTAAACACATGAACATAGTTTTTTTTAACACACACTTTAAGGTTGTCTTCCACAAAAACAACAACAACAACACTTCTCATCCTCCGTTTTAAGACTATTACGTGTTTTATACTATCTCATTATGTTAAAAATTGCTTTATTTAGTAAGAGGTCTTGAGTTCAAGTCTTTATTTTGTTACTTTTTGAAAAATTTCATGAATTCATTGTAAAGTGTATTTCACTTAAATTATAAAAGTGAATCACTATAAAATAACTTTAATATTTATTTTCAATGCAAAGTGTATTTCACTTAAATTATAAAAGTGAATCACTATAAAGTAGCTTTAATATTTCCTTTTTAGTTACTTTTTGCATGCAACTTTAATTTACAAAATAACTTCATTGTAAAAGTGATTCCCACTTATTCTATAAAAGTGGGTCACTTCATAAGTAACTTATTTGTAAAAGTGAGCTTATAATAAAGTTAGTGAAGGAGGGAGATCACCATGTGGACCAACTTCTACTTGGCACGTGGCTCTTTGTTTACAGTTTATCCTTTTTTTCAAAGGGCATAACTTTCACATCCGAAGTTCGTTTTTAGTGCTGTTTTTTTAAACAACCTATTTTTTCGAGAGATTTCCATCAAGAGCATAAATTTAAGATTTTAAATCAATATTTTCTACATATTTAATATGGATTTTGTTGAGCTAATTAATTGAACTAATTGTTGAACATGTAATCATCAATCCTAGGGTGCAAGTTTAGAGATGCTAACAATGACTGCCTAAACTATTATAATATATGGAAAAAGAATACTCTTCACACTTTAATCAATTGGAACTATTCTAGGACGTTATTTAATTGCAAATGAAATTGTGTAATCTACAAGAATCTCGTGCATTGGGTAGCAGAACAAGGAAGTTGCTTGTTGGTCACAAACTTACATCCTTTCACTTAAGCTAATCCCTAAGTGTCAAAAAGAAATTATGGTTCCTACCTTCAATGACACTATGTTTAACTAATGAATGAAAATAGAGTATGGAAACATATTATCAAAGAAGTATTCTTCTTCACACTTAACCTAACAAGTATGAGGCTCACAGAGTTAACAATATAGAGTTTGACAAGCTTAGGTTGCAAATCTTTCACTGAGGTTCACCCAATGTTCATTACAACAAAACAACTCAATAATATCGCTTCAACTCCACTGAGGTCTAAGCTACCTGTAACCAAAGGAATGAAATTAGCAAAGTAACAAAGAAGGAATGTTGATAACAAATATTGATCCACACACTCATGATACATATAAACGCATATTGACAAACTCAAACAACATCACACTAATTCTGGAATCTTCTAGTGATACAATTTTGTGTCTTAAGACCAAACCAAGTTTCTTTGAATTATGATATGAGAGGTAACACAATTATCATTTCTCCAACTTAAAC
Organism: Picea engelmannii; assembly: GCA_009831015.1. Classification (NCBI taxonomy): domain Eukaryota; kingdom Viridiplantae; phylum Streptophyta; class Pinopsida; order Pinales; family Pinaceae; genus Picea; species Picea engelmannii. The sequence goes on along the minus strand of ML810497.1, from coordinate 474,667 downwards.
TATGGTTGTGTTATAATCAAATAAAAAAAATTGTATGCTATAACAAAATTATGTTTCAATGTATTAAAACCAAAGCCACTACAGGACTGTAGTTGTAGCTCGATTCCAACCAAACCAGAACACGATTTGTATTTGGAATCACACAAAAAATCAACACAACAACACAATAAGGGTTATAATTGATAATGGTATCAACACACTATTGGATTGAAAACAAAGTAACTATTATGTTAATATAAGCAAGTTACCATTCAAAATGAATGCTGGAACATAGTATGTTGCTGGTGCACTGGTATTATGGACCTTAAACAGATCTTTGATATCAAAGCATTTGTATGAAATCGTTTAACCCTTCAATAAATACAATATATAAAAACAAATTACTTACAACAAAATAAATACAAAATAGAGTAGCGGAATAAATAAAACTACAACACCAAACTAGAAATGGAATTGAATCTATCTCAACAAACAAATCACTTACAAACCTATGCTAACAACACAAAGAAATGAAGGACAGATTGGTGGCCCTTCCTTATCAATGAATCACAACATTGTGAATCTACAATATGAAAGAAATTTAAACCATGAAATAACTTAGAACACCACCATTTGTAGTAATCAACTACGAAGTTCAATACATAGCAATGTTGATTTGGATCTACAAGTTCTGCCACTCTAAATATTTGATCTATTTCTTTCTTACTGCTTCCAACTTACTCTATACATTGTTTTGAGCAAGGATTTATACACATTTTATGTCCCAAATGTGCATAGTTCGACCCTGAATGGATCCCTGTTCTCACACATTGGGCTCATCAAAGTACATCATAAAATCATAACAATTAACTCAATTAATATCGAAGGTGCCAAAATGACTTTGGGAGATTGTTGGGAGGATATTCTCACAACATATAATACATGAGAATATCTCCCATTCTCATCTTCGAATGGATTTTTCTGTTGGCGTGCCAAATTGGAGAGAGTTTAATTAATCTTTGACTACAACCTAACACTTTCCTTTCTTCCTTTGGAATCGATACAAGGAGCATGAGAGCATGTCGAGGCTACTGCAGAGAGAACCCATATCTTGATTTTCCTTCTGTAAGTGTAGATATATGACAAACTTCAACATGGGTTATAAGACCTCTATGCAGGTTACAAGAGCTGGCTCAATCATCCGTCATTATTAATAATTCAAAATTTTAGTTCTCCTAATTCACCAAAAACTATGGGAAACACATAATAAACCATTATTATTACCTTATGAGCCTTGAATGACCATTTTAGAAAAAATGTGATAAAAAGAGTGGTTATCATGGTGAACAAAGTGGTTTTGAGTGGTCAAAAGGGGGTCACTTGGCAGTGAAAATGGCATTGATTTGGAGGCCCAACATCTCCCCCACACCTGAGATTTTGTGTGTCCCCATGCAAGAAAAATATGTAGATGTAGATATGACTGCTGCCTTGATAATAACGTCCTCAAAATTGACCAATCTTCATTAACTCTGTAGCTGATCAAGAAGCAGTGCCAATAGATATGTTGACACTAGGTGCCTTTCTTCCCTTATTTGTTTTGAGTTTTATTTCTAAGCTTTGGTTATGTGAGGCCAATCACTCAATATGGTTATGCTTCTTCTTGAAAAGCCTTCAGAGTTTCTCATTATGTGTAGTCAATTAATCAACTTTCCTATGTAATTGAGAACATATGTCCTTCAAAGTTGCATTCTCATTCTTGATGTGCTTGTATAATAATTTAAACTCTTCAACCTCAGCCTTCAATATATAAATTCGTCGATCTTTCCTTTCTAGTTTGGAATATATTGATCGAGTATGAGGAAAATGGATAGGCTCATAATAATCTGTTGTATTGTCAATATCATGAGGCACAAATGTAGATGACCCGAGGGATGGACACGCATGTCTCTCATGATTGGACAATTTCTTTTGGGCCTTCTTAAATAATAGGATTGAGGACTCATGATATCGGATATGACTATGCTTGGTAGGAACAGGTTCTGGATCTAAGTGAGTTGGATTTTTCATCGAAGAAGGAGCATCCTCTTTTGATGTTTTAACCTGTGGTTTTTACTTATCCATGCTTCTTGTAATTCTCCTTTTACTTTTGACAAGAATAATGGGTACAATAGGAATGGTAGGAATTCGAGTGACATGGGTAGGGTTTAGTGGTACAACATGACTATATATAGTTGAATCCGTGGGGACATGATATCGATGCTTTTGTATAGGAGGAGTCTTCTCATGAATAGTGAATTCCTCATAGCCATGGGAGTTGAGGGATTCACTGTTGTTATTTTTATTAATATCACGAATAGTGATAGGTGCTCTGGTATCTTCCCATGTGGTTCCTCTCCTATAACAAACCCATTTTGAGATAAGAACATATCCCAACTATCACCCTTTTCTTTAATTCTTCTATAATTAAAAATTCAATTAGGTCGTGGTGATATAGGCTGCGATGAACATTCATAGGGTTTTCCTATACCCGTTTAGCCATCCGACCCAAGCTTTGATAGAGATAAAATGGAAAATTCAAATGTTGTCCAGCTTCAAAATGCAATAAGAGGTGAATATGGTAAAGAAAGGTGACCACATACCATCCTTCACAAGTGACAATATTTTAGAGTAAGAACATAAGGTTTTTACATTCCTCCATGATCCATGTCATCAACACCCCCTTTTTCCAATCTGGTGTTTGATCGTTCGGGCACAATAATCGATCCCATGTCCCTTTATCTATTGGTTTGTTCTTAAACCATTGTTATCACACTTGAGGGATCCTCATGGCTCTGGCCAATGTCTCCTCAGATACGACAAAGTCCAAATCGCCTATACGATCCACATTACCATCAAATCCCTGTGCAAATTCTCTAGTTACAAAGGCGTTGGATCCTTGGAATTTTCTCAAGAATGAAAGCCATCCTGCAGATTTGAGGATAGAATTACTAAAATTATACTTTGGATGAGCTTCAAGATCCTTTAAATACCATGGCTTGGTCCTCACAATGTTGAGATTCCCCATATCATTGCAACCTAAAACATGGAAGAGTATACAAAGTACTCTGTTTAACGAATTGAGATTTCCAATGGGAGCCAAGGCTTCAAGGATTTGGGGAAAGAGTATACATGAATTTATACTTGTTTCGAATCCTTATAGTGATTTGAAACAAGTGGGGATTGATGGAATGGGTGATTAGTACAAGAAATTGGTCATTCAAAGTAATGATCATGCATGAAGAGAGAGCGATGATCGTGGGTTAATCATTATGTATAATGGTAAAAACTTCACGTGTATTGAAAAAAAGGATAAGGTAATGGGTATACACATAAGCTATAATCCGTTATAAGATCATCATTTGGAGTATGAGGATTATATGGGGTATGGGTAAAATATGATTAATAAATATGGATTATGAATAGGTCATTGGATCATTGGGTAAGATGACTCATAGTTAACATAGTGTATATTTTACATGTCTTTAATAAATCAAAAAATTAAAAAATTGACTTATTACCTCAAGTTTATCTTAAATTTACCTCATGATAAATGCTGAAAAGAAAGAAAGAAGGATAGTTGGATCTAATTTGTGTTATGTTAAACTTGTAGGACCATTGAATGCTTGTTGCTGAGCTATTTGAACTGGATAATACTGGTGTATAGGTGACGATATTGTTGGTGTTTGAGTTTGACAATTTTCACAAAAAGAAAAGATGAAGTGAATGATGCTGTTGCTATAGACTTGTGAACCTGATGTAGATACAATGCTCGAAAGAATTCAAAGCTTCTTGGGAAACTCCAAATCCTTATTTGTGGAACTTTTGATCTATGGGTGATGAGCAACTTCATTTGAATAAGTCACAGGTCATCCTGTAATCGATACAGGGATCTTGTAACTGCAGAAGACAATGGTTACAAAACTACTTAATGGTTATCGAACCGCCTATAACTGTTAAAATCACAACTATATAAGATTTCTATTGAAAGGTTGTGCAATGGAGATGAAATAAATCTATTTTGAAAGTTGCTGATAATATAAAAGATCTGAAAACATGAAAGATGATAATAAGAAAACTGAATCTAAATTGAACATGCTGAATTGGAAATGAACGAAAGAACTACTGCAAGTTATTGTTGATGAGATCGAATAGTCTTCAACTGCTATCCCAATCCGAGGTACAATTCTCATCATGTGAATAAATGTATTAATGTCGAACATGAGGAGAAATTGTTGGATTACCGACCAGTAAGGTATGCTGTTAACCAATGTGAAACATCTCACCTTTAATGACAATGAGTACTAAAGTACCTTAGTGCATCTTGACATGCATGAATAAATGTGCTAATGTCGAGTCACCTGCAAGATTGTTCAATCAAGAGGAATTGACGAATCCCCATGATTAACAATAAGGAATTCTACCATTAATGTATGCAAATTCTAGGGCACTATGAAGTCTCTAACATTGACCCCAGATAATGTATTGATGTCTATGGGGTAAGGTTTGTGAGAAGGAGGGCCTTAAGGAATCCCCCATCAACTAACACAAGAATATAACAAATAATGTTGAAGGACCATAGTACAAAATTACAACAATGTTACATGCAAAACTTTAAAACAAACTTTTAACCTCAGATGAAGATTCCGACACAAGGAAATTTAACTGCATCGAAGATGGTTTCCAATTATGGTGTTAAGATGACAAGGATGGTTATCCCAAGCTCTGTAATGAGAAGGATTTTCACAGACCCAAATCGTTTCATGTTGATACTGGTGTCAACTGATTAGGAATATAAAAAAATCCTCTTTTTGGGACAAACCAAACTTATCTATCTTACAATCAACAATATCCATTTTATTAAGAAAAACCCAGGGGAAATTTGCTTTCCAGTTAGCTGGTTTTCAAGCAAATTCCCTGTCCAAATGCACCATGGATATGGTTTTCACAAAACAAAATTATTATTATTATTATTTTCTTTACTTTTTTTCTTTTTGTATTTTTTTTTTCTTTTTACTTTAAGGAAGGAAGAATAAATGAATCAAAGTGAGGTTGCAACAGGTTGGGAGTCCTTCCTTCTTAATACCTCCATCTGAAATTGTTGCTGAATACTTTGGATGAACTCTTCCCGAATGACAATATGCTTGTACAATATTACTTGATGTCCATTGACCAAGAAAGAAATCCCTTCTCCATCAATGGTCTTGATCCTCATATAACCATTATCAAATACATTCACAACTTCATATGGGCCTAACAATAATGTGGTGAACTTTCCTTTAAAGTTTTTAAACTTTGAATAAAAAAGGAGATCCAAATTACATGTTTTTAACTTCTTCTTTCAAACAAACTTGTCATGCCATTTAATTCTCTGTTGTTGGACAAGAGTGGTTTACTGGATAACATCCTGATGCACCTTTTCCAATTCATTTAGCAGAACTATCCTTTGTTGTTGTACCTTTGTGAGATCCATACTTAGATGAGTTTTCATTATGTAGGTATTCACTTGAAATTCTATTGGAAGGAGAACTTGTTTTCCATACACTAATTCATATGGTGTGAATCTGGTTTTGTTCCTCCATGTAGTCCTGTAGGCCCATAGTGCCTCGGGAGGTGATCCAAGCAATACTCATGAAGTTGTTGTACTGTCTTGGTCATAATTGCTTCAAGAACCTTATTCATGGAATCCACCTATCCATTGGCTTGTGGATGGTAAGGGGAGGATCTACACTGTTTTATTTGATATTGCTCAGTGATGGCCTATACCAACTTTGACGTGAATTGCATTCCTTGATATGTTAAAATTTCTCTTGGCACACCAAAACGGGTAAAAATATCTTCAAATATAAAATCAACAATTGTTCTTTCAGTAGCATGGAAAATAACTTTGGCTTCTACCCTCTTGGTAACATAATCAATACAAACTAAGATATACCTTTTCTTTTTCGATGCAAGAAAAATCATCCCTACAAAATCCAAAGCCCATTTCTCAAAGGGATCAATCATTACCTGGGGATTTAAAGGCATCTCATTAGATTGTGCTTGGAGGCCCATTCATTGACAATTGTTACAAATTTGAACATATTGTTTGGCGTCCTTGAATAGGGTTGGCCAATAATATCATGAGCGAAGAACTTTATATGTTCTCTTTTTAACAAAGTGTCCTCCGCATGGCTTGTCATGACGAGTTTTCGATATATCAAACACTTCGTCTTCATGGATGCATATTTTTATAATCAAGTCAGGTCCTCTTCAGAAGAGGTCTCCTCCTACCCAAGAATAGGAAGCACTGCATTAGACGATCCTCTTCTTTTCATTAGGTGAAAGATATTATGGCAGTTTCCCGGTAACCAAACAATTAGCCACATCTGCAAACCACATATAGTTAGTAGATACAACAAACAATTTTTCATAAGGGAAATCATCATTGACATGAGTTGCTTGGTCTTCATTATGAATTCTAGAAAGGAAATCAACTACCAAATTTTCCATTCCAGGTCTATCTAGAATAATAATGTTAAACTTCTGTAACAAAACAATCCATCTATTCACCCTACCATTTCTTATAGGTTTGTTCATTAGGTACCTAATAGTAGAGTGGTCAATATGAATGAAGACCTCATACCTAGTGATGTAGTTTTTGAATTTATTAATTGCATGTACGACTGCTAAAAATTCCTTTTATGTGATTGTATAGTTTAAATCGGCTGGCATTAAGTTCTTGCTAATGAAATCAATGGCGTAGGATGATTGATTTTCCTGTTTTCCAAACATGGATCCAATATCTATATTGGAGGCATCACTTGAAATATGGAATGGAAGAAACCAATTCCCCCCTTGAAGATTGGTGTCTATGCAAGTTTCTCTTTTAGTACTTCAAAAGCATGTTGGCAATGATCATCCTAGAAAAAGTCAGTATCGTTGGTGAGTCATTTAAATAAAGGGGTGGCTATTTTCCTAAAAATATTCTTACATCTTTTAAAGATTTTGGAATGGAGAGTTTTGATATAACCTCTATCTTTGCTGGGTCAACTTGAATCCCAACACTGAAAATGAAATGGCCAACAAAAATTCCCGCTTTCTGCAACATACGACATTTAGCATCACTCAAAGCAATGTTAGTTTCCTAGAACCTTATCAAAACCTTTTCTATATTCTCCAATTCTTCAAGAAAAGTATCACCATATACAAATAAATTATCCATATAAACTTCCACACAATCATGGATCAGATTATAAAATATAGCTAGAAGTGCTCTATGGAAAGTGGCAGGAGAATTACATAGTCCAAAGGGTAACACTTTATGAGCGTATGTCCCCCATGGACATGTGAAGGTAGTCTTGTCCTGATCCTTTGGTGCAATCCGTATCTGGTTATAGCCACTAAATCCTTCGATAAAAGAGAAACAATTTTTGCTAGCTAATGTGTCTAATACTCGGTCAATAAATGGAAGAGGGAAATAATCCTTTAAAGAGACCTTGTTAAGTTCTTGGTAATCGAAAAAAATACGCCACTTACCATTATTTTTTGGTACAATGACAAGGGGTGAGACCCATTGGCTGTCTGAAATGGGAAGGATAAACTGGGCATCAAGTAATTTTTGTAATTCTTCTTTGACAATTTCTTTGAGAGAAGGGGTCATTCGTCTTTGTGGTTTCCTAATGGGTCAGGAATTCTCCTAACGTGTCATGATGAATTCCATTCATATATTGATATCTCCATGCAAAGGAATTTGTGTGTTTTTGCAACATTTTGATTAATTGTTCTTGTTGAGAATTTATATGTAAAAATTTACTCGGACTAATCTCAACAGGAAATGTGCTTGATTTTGTTGTATCAGTGGCTACTGTATAAATTTGTAGTGATGGGGGAGTATTCAAATCATAATTTTCTTGAAATTCTAAGCTAAATATATGATCAAGAGTTAAATCATAATTTTGCAAAGGATCTAAATTGACCAAAAAACTTTGAATTTGGTTGTCTTTAGTGAGTTCTTTGAATTGCATAATCTGATCTATTGCAAAAAAAATGAATGTTTTATTCATCACTATTGGTTGTGTCTAGCCATGGAGTGTGTTAAATCTCATGAAAGGATTTAGTGGGAGGATATAGAGTTACATTTTTCACTGAGTCTCTATGAGAAATAAGCATATTACCTGACCTACAACCAATAAATGTATTTGCAGTGGCTAGCCATGGCCTTCAACAAATTAGGGGATGACCTCCTGAGGGAGTTTTGGGTTGCAAGACCACAAAGTAAACATGATACTCCCATGAGTCTAAGGAAACAATCATATCATCTAACATACGGTTGGACCTTGGTTATGGAAATAAGTGAAGATCAAGGAAGAGAAGGAAAAATGTGAAGTGCACAGAAGACATAATGACTGATTATTGGGTCGAAGTGAGCAAAAGAGCAGAAAAGACGGAGCGAAGTAAGAGAAAGAAAGTCATTGAATGAGGAGATCGAGGATGATAGATCAATGAGAAAGAAGGATCGTGGAAAACTCAGCAAGCAGAAAAAGCCACCATTGGATACTTTGGAGCACCACGCAAGAAGGAAGGAAAGACAGGCTGGCGAAGCCTTGAAAATGCAGGTCAAGTTGACCTAGGGTTTTAGACACCTAGGGTTTTGGTATCTAGGGTTTTGACACCTAGGTTTTAGCCTAAGGATGTCAGTGAGTGATTGTAATGTATAAATAGAGGTCTAGAGGACCTGGGATGTGTCGATACTAGGTTGGTTGAGATTTCATTACTATTGTGTGATCAAGTAAGGACTATTGTGTGTGAGAGAGAAGTGATGAGTACAAGAGCCTTATGTATTGTAAGATCTTCAGCTGGGTGTGAAGATCAACCCTGCAGCTGGGTGCGCAGGGAGGGGAGAGATAGAGAGAAGAAGAAGGAATATCTTCTAGCTAAGAGCGCAGACAAGAACTGTATGCTTCATCTTAATACATTATAAATCACAGTTCTGTGGATGTAGCCCTAGAGAGAGGGTGAACCACGTATATCTTGTGTTGTATGTGTGATTGGTGTTCTATTCTTTGTTATTGGTATACTACTATTGCATTACTGTGTTAGATTTGATAGATATATCTTGTGAAATAGATCCTAGGAAGATAAAGAATACTATATTGTTGTGTGTCGATAACTTTTAACCCACTTTACATTCCTTCTGGTTGTAGACTTCTCTATCCTACAACCCCCACATAGCTGCTTTGGGTGAGACTGCATCTGCCTCGCAGGCGTTGCAGAAAGGGCCAGTAGCTAGGGCTTGTTGGTGCACTCTTGGAGCTGAACCTTGGGTCTGCCCCTATGCCAACAAATGGTTCCATTGTCGGGACATGAATCTTCTTGAGGGAATGTCAAGGTGGTTTCCATCAAAGACAAAAATTCAAAAGTGGATAGAGGATCAAGAGAAGGACTTCGCTGAAGCCCAGAATAAGAACCCTAATCTTAGTACAGAGGATTGGTTGGAGAGATGTATATTTACTGATATACACGAGATTTTCTTTGGAGGAATCCATCAAAAGATATATGAGTGGCTAGCTAGGTTAGCAGATACCCAATTTGAGATCATATCTAGACCTCCTATGGTTTGGATGTAGGCGATGATCAAGAAGGTCAAGAGAGTCTATAACACCATGTCACGAGCAGTATATCATTGGTTTGATAGCACCATTGGAGGGTACATCACCGAGTTTGCTGTTGACAGAGTAGAGTCATATAGCCAAGCCGAGAGATATTTATTCAAGGGACCCAGAGGAAAAATTTTACATTTTCTGAAGTTGAGAATCAAGATGCTATTGCATGAGAAGAACATCTTGAAGATACAATAGATTGGTCAGATCTGGAAAAGATAATGTTCAGGAATTTGGACAGCGACAACGACACATAAGCTGGACATACACACAGTGGGAGAGCGTTCAGAGAAGTTAATCTTGTGAACTTATTCAAGTAGAACTACGGGGATGAGGGTTTCTATAGTGGAGAAGAGGCAAACCTGATGGATGAAGAGCATTCAGAACCTGCTAGGGAAGAGGAAGGGAAAGATGAAGAACCTCGTCGGGACGAGCCAGGAACTTCAGGAACTACGCATACTGCTGAAGTAAGTACTATTAATCCCCCTATTGTTATAACAACACTAAGAAATCAGAATAGTCAGAGTCACCAGAGTCCTCAGAGTACTATTACTAGCAGTTCAACATATACTCAGATAGGAAACCTAGGAAACCTAGGAAGATCTATGGCAGATGAGATGAGGCTCCCTATATTTAGGGGGGATGGATATGAAGATCCTGATCAACACTAGTTCCTATGTGAAGCCATATGGAATATTAAGAATGTCACTGATGAAGCTGTTAAAATAACCTAGTTTAGTACTACTCTAAGGGATCCCACACTGAGCTGCTACATGAAGCTTGTCCAAGGACTTGCACAATCTAAGCCACTGAATGAGATAAAGAATGCGTTAACTACAGAGTTCAAGAAACCCAATTCGGAGTCAAAATGTATTACAGAGCTGAAAGAGATCAAGCAGATGGTATCCAAACCTGTTTGGGAATTCGATCAAAGATTCAAGACCTTAACATGTCGATTGACTTTTCAGATCCCAGATGAGCAGAACAAAGAGTGGTTCATTGTTGCCCTTTTACCACACATCAAAGTTTCTCTGATGCAACAGAATATTTCTTCACAGGCTAAGGCGCTGGAGATCGCCATGAAGCTAGAATCAACCCCTATGGGAGAATCTAGTTCAGGTATGAGCCAAATTTTGAGTCAGCTAACTAGTTTGTCTCTGCAAGTCGAAGATATGAAAAAAGACAAGGGAAAAGATAAAAGAGAAGACATATGGTGTGTTATATGAATATCAGAAGGCCATGACAAGGAACATTGTCCCCTATTCCATGAGCACTTGGCCTCTGGAGCTCCGAGCCCTTTGAAGCAAGTTACCTTACCCTGGTGCGAGGTATGCAGAAATAGACATTGCCCTGGTGAGTGCTATTACATGGAGAGGAAAATTCAATCCTTGCGGTGGATTCATAGGAGGAGGAGGAGGATGAGGTATGGGTTGAGGCCGAGGAAATATAATCTATTATAACTTCCCACAGCTAGGACACCTAGCAAGGGACTGTTATAATTCTTGTTCCACTTGCAGCTATTGCAACTCCTTCGAGCATGTTATCAAGGAATGTCCAACATTGCTGGCTAAGATTCAGGAAATACGAGGACCTTAGAAGAACCCACAAGTGAAACTGATATACACTAAACCTTGCGGAGAATACCCTAGAGTCGCTGTTATCACTAGAGGAGGCGCTGTTACAGGAGAAGACAAACTGATCCAAGAAAAGACTACATAAGACTCAGGAATCAGGAAAGCTGCAGAGAAGACCCAAACTTTTGATGCAAAGAAATAAAGACATATATTTGAGGAGGAAAGAAAATATTTCAAAGAAGTCCAAGGCTCTTCATCAAAGACACGACCAGAAGTAAGGGAATATGGAATGCCGCAGAAATTTGATCAGTTTGCTTCACCAAGAGAAGGAAAAGAGGTAAACAAGCTCATGGAATTTTTATATACTTATATTAAGTTAATTCAGGATGAGAGCACTGTACAAGAACTACAAAATTTAATCAAACAATATGAGCTAGGAAAGATAGACCCCTTACTGAATAGGGAAGTACACCAAATCGCTAAGAAGAGAAGGAAAAAGAAGGAATTACACTTGAATGCTCAAATAGGAGAGTATGATATAGATTATGTGGTCCTCGACTTAGGGTTAGAGGTCAATGTCATGACGAAGCAAACTTGGGCACTGATGGGAAAAACAAAGTTGATATATTCCCCTATAAGGCTCAGGATGGCTAATCAACAAGCTATCAACCCCTTTGGATGATTGGAACATGTCCCTATGGGCATTGATGGAGTAAGAATGTTTGCAGATTTTGAGGTAATTGAGATAGTTGATGATAGCTGTCCTTACCCTGCGCTGTTAGGAATTGATTGGGCTTTCAATAATTCCACTATGGTTGATTTAAAGAAATGACATATGAATTTTGAAAGAGATGGCCTTAGGGTCATTGCACCCTTAGATCCTGATCAAGGTCAGCGATACACAAAGCCCATCAGAGAAGAAGACCGTGCATATGAACTGGAAAACATATACAAAGTAAAAACCAAGCAACATAATTACATTAATCCTACGACCGATGGAAACCTAAGCTGGAGAAGTGAAAACGCATGTTCATAAGACTCAGAAGAAGCACTAGAGAACTGGCATAATAAAATGTATGAAGTATCTACAAGAAGATGTGCTAGATGGACCAGGGAAGTTTTTTGGATCAACACAACATTAAGTAACTTACCCACCTTTGATGGTCTGAATCCTTTAGAAACCTTCTTATTGGACTTTGAAGAAAGTGTACCAATGCAACAAAGATTGTTGGAAATGGATGAGGCCCTGAAAGCCACACTAGCAAGATGGTGGGGGACACACAAAACTAACATTACAAAATGGGTACAATGTCGTACCTTGATGACAGTGCAATTCTCAGCACAAGTAGAAGGCTGCGAAGTTCGATACACAGGTCGAAGCTGCCCAAAGGACCATGTGAGAAGTTTTGAAGAAGCCTGGAGAAACATTCCTCAAGAGCAGTGGGTGCACAAGTTCATCAACACACTAGACACAACCCCTATCAACCAGTACATTCAAGCAGAGCTGTGCCTCATCACTACAGATTGGGAAGGTATGACTCAGAATTTTGTAACCACCTTCTTATTTGAAAGTCGATATCCTTCAGTATATCAATCATTGTAGATTGTAAGACATAAAGTATTTGAGGAGGCATCTAACCTCCCTTTGGAGAAAGAAGAGGATGAATCGACTGTACCTCTCCAAAAACTGCAAGGTTGTTACAACATCAATGCTGATGAAGACGATGATCCAAGAAAGGTGAACACCATAGAAAAAGAAGGCCAAAGAGATGTGGAAGGACCATGATTTGAGTTACCATTCATTAGACAACCAATCAAGATTAAGAAGGTCAATATTGGAATGGAATAGACATCGAAGCTTGCAAATGTTGGAGATTATTGGGATGCTGCCACTATTGACAAGATTACAGAATTACTGCATGAATATCAGGACTTGTTTCCAACCAAGTTCACTGATATGAAGGGCATTAAAGGGCCTATGGGAGAGATGAGGATCCCTTTGAAACCAGATGCAAGACTAGTCAAACAAAGACCCTATAGACTAAACCCTAAATATAAGGAGAAAGTGAAGATTGAGCTTGACAAGATGCTGGAAGCAGGGATTATAGAACCTGTGGAAGAATTAGAATGGATTAACCCTATGGTGGTGCAAGACAAGAAGACAAGAGAGATCAGGATCTGTGTAGATCTCAAGAAGATGAATGATGCCTATTTGCATGACCCCTTCCCTACACCATTCATTGACGAAGTGTTAGATAATGTGGGAGGCTAGGAGGTATACTCTTTTACAGATGGATTCTCGGGATACCATTATATTCAGATTGCCAAGGAAGATCGCCATAAGACCACATTTGCAACAGAACAAAGACTAAGCTCGAGATTGTTTTCATTTTTACGCAAGCTTTAAAACAAAACAAAACTATGATTGGGATAGATTTTATTTTTACACAAGCTTAAAAACTAAACAAAACTATGCTTGGACCTGATTTCATTTTTACACAAGCTTGAACCAGAGGAAACTATGCTTGAGGTAAGTGGTTTCATTTTTACACAAGCTTGAGACATAGAAAAATATGCTTGCGACTTCCCAACGCATAACACAGGGATGGTTGGTACTTAGCCCCCAGCTTAAGAAACTAGCGGCTTGACTTCAGCATGAAGTCCAGAGGCTGAGGCCAAATTCCCCGCAAGCTTTGTTTCATCCAACTGCAAAGGAGAATGAAATGAAGCTTCAAATACTAGATGAAGGACTTGACTCAAATAGAGAGGGGGAAAACTATTTCATTTTTTAACGAGCTTGACACAGAAACAAGAACTATGCTCGTAACCT
>ML810497.1:438034-457370 GCA_009831015.1 Picea engelmannii | reverse complement strand
AAAGCCCTACAACTAATCTAATGTAGGTTTTCTACCAGAAAAGATAAAAAATGTCTAATCAGTTTTTATAAGCACTTTATTTTATCGCTGTTGTTACTCAAGAGGAAAATGGCATGGACAATATGGTGTTTTGACCGACTCAAAAATTATGCAAAGATATGAAGATGCAATCTTTTAATTTCGATGAAAGCTATGCTACGAGAAGGAGAAAACATTTATCATTCCCATTTGCACAATGTCCCAAAATATATTAAACTCATCAATATCAAGATTCTCAAGAAATGAGAAAAAGGTACTGAACACCAATGCACGATTCATGGCCCCCCCTCGGCCATGAGGGGGAAATTTTTTCATAATTTAAGATCAAAAAATTCCAAGTGTTACACGTCAAAATTTCTCAGCTGGATAAGTGTCGCATTATCCCTCTTAATTGTCGTAAGTGTCGCATCAACTTTTGTAAGTGTCGCAAGTTGGTCACTAGTGTCGCAAAGGATGTTCATACATACTGTCATGATAACGACACTAAGGAGACACTTATAACATCTCACATGAATGATTTGAAGGAGGAGAACTGATCTACTGAAGTCAAACAACCTTTTGCCACCTGAAAGCACCTAAAAAACTGAGTTTTGGAGAGGAGCGCTCCCCCTTACACTGTCTTGGAGCATCGACGCTCCCCCTTACACTGTCAGGGAGCGTTATAACGCTCCCCTGGCCCTTTTGAGGGAGAACTATAGATTTTGAGAGCACTGGCGCCCCCTAAAGCTTACTAGGGAGCGCTACAACACTCTGATGGCCCTTTTAAGGGAGCGCTACCTATTCTGGGCGGTGGTTAAGCTGTTGAGATGAATGGGGGAAGCATCTTTTCATTCTTGGAAGGTAGTTGGATTCGAATTCCTAGTCCATCCATGATCCTAGGGCAGATCCTCAACTGAAGGAGGAAAATCCTCACCTTCCCCAAGGATATCTCAAGATTGTTGAGCCTCTCCAAGGCTATATAAACAAGATTTCTAATGGCGAATGTGGATTGGAAATGGAGAATCACACCAAACTTATGATCTCATAAGTGGTGCTGGGGGAAGAATTAAACATATGAAACTTATGATCTTGGAGGAAACTTACAGTCAGCCAAAGGAGAGTGATCAGTTAAGCTGCTGTTATCCAGGTTGTGGATCTTTCAGGCAAGGGTTAGACGAAGAGGACTTGACGAAGCTGTCGCATTCGCATCTACGATTGTAAGTACTGCTGTCGTTATTCTCATTAATATGAAACACTTGGCCTGTTTATTTATAGTTTGTGTCTGATGTTACATGAACTTATCATTTAGTGATAGATCTGTTTTCAAGCTAATATCAATAGAGTAGGAAGTGGTCGTATCTTTCTTTGTCCGCAGAACTCAGCGAGGAGCAAAGGATTGGAGCGTGACTTGGAGCGTTCAGGGACAAACGTTGATAATAGGTACTTCTATCATCCTTCCTTCTCATGTGTTAGTTTAGATAGATTTGAAAGGAATTCAGTGTCCATGTTAAGCATTTTTCTATCTAGGGTTAAGGTCAAGCCTTAGAGGTGATCTACCTGTCCGCAGGGAGATTTTCCTACAACACCAAGAATCATGCAATTTCGCTACTTCAAATGTAAGGATGCCCCCAATCTAATATAAAGTAAGAAATTAAATATTTTTGTTTCAAAAATTTCACTAAAAGCAATAATGAACTTTCTTAAAACAAAGAAACCCGAACTAAAAGTTCTCTTTTAAAGCGAACTATTCAGAAGAAATCTGATCTTTCCCTAAACAATTCTAAAGAAAACACATTCTTTGTAATTGAAAGACACTCAAAGCAAGAGACTAATCCTTCAAAACCAAACAAAGAAAAGATGGATAAAAGCAACTCAAATAATGTCAAGAAGACTGTAAACAGATCAATATAGGCTCCAAAATTTCAATCCAGCTGTTCAAAGCAAAACTGGGCATCAAAAAATGACAAGACCCAATCCAATTTTTTTTACAAACAAGTGTGCAGGATGGCAGTGTATTACAATGCGAGAATCAAAGATTCTTGCAGGCTGAACAAAGGTTGACTGCGAGGGGTTCGCACTGGACTTAACACCAGGGTGAGAACTCAGGTGTTTCTCGCATGCCACTAAAGGGTACAGTGCGAGAATGCCTGTAAACAAGCAAATATTTGAAAAAGGACTAAATTTGAGTGAACTTTTAGATCCAGAGAGTCTGGATGGATCTCCCACAGACTCAGAGACCAGAAAACAAGAAATCAAAGCAAGGGAAACTAGACTAACTAGGAAATAATCCGATCCCCAGTGGAGTCGCCAATATTATTATCGGACAAATAAGTAGGTTCAGACACTAACTGATCTCCCTAGATACACCTAGATCTAGAACAAAACACACCAGTACATGACGCTTTCCTTAAGTTTTAGATATTGAATTTACTAATTAAAGAGGGATGAGTGAAATACCATTTAAATTTCGCTTCTTCTCACCATCGCCATTCTAGCTCCATTCCAATGCTCATACAATGATGAACCTGCAAAAGAACACAACCAACCAAAGTGATAGCAATGGAATAAACTCAATATAAACCTATGTATGTGATCAAGGAATCATACAATAAAACCCAACAAGATTTATAGGAAAGAATCATATTACTGTATCATATTAAATGTGTAAGAGAGATTACAACCATGGCCTTGATGTCGTAAGGTACCTTCCAACTGTCCTTCGTTCCCCACACACTTTCACTCTAATAATTCTGAGAGCACAGATCTGATAATATTCACAATCTATCTTGACAAAGCAAATCTCAAAGCCACTCTCACCAAGCTAACAATTCCAAGCCAACCAAAAGCCCCAAGCTCAAAAGCCCACTTTCTCCATGAGAAATCCTCTCCTTTTATAAGTTGAAGAGGATAAGGTGAGGAGGTTAGGATGATCCTACTAAATCATGAAAGGGAGTAAGATCCAAACCATTCGGATGCCACCTCACCATAGAAGTTTCTCCTTCTAGAAGATTCGAGAAAATGCTTGTTTTTCCCACGTGTAGGCATTCTCGCAGCCTGCCTATAGAGAAACCTATGAACATCTTGCACCCTAGATATGGTGCAACCTACGAGAATCAAGCATTCTCGCACCCTGCCTATAGAGAAACCCGTGAACATCTCGCACCCTAGCTATGGTGCAACCTACGAGAATCAGGCATTCTCGCACTCTGCCTATATAGCAACCTGCGAACTTCCTTTTTTATAGGGTTTTTACAAGGGAAAAAGCAACTTCTTTTCTCAGGAAAAGTTCTTCTCTCTTCTTTCTTTAGGAACTCAGGCCACTGACCCTTCTGAAGGAAACAGATAGGTTTACATCATTAATGGTCATAGGGATGATTGAAATAATGTGTAACAATTCTTCTCACCATTTGGAGTGTTGTTAGGTCATATTGTATGAAATCATAGATTGCTGGTCGATCCATCTAAGATTTCCATTATAGTTGATCTACCCCCTCCTACTTCAGTCAAATAACTGCACATTGCGCTGGGACATACTGGATACAACAAGAAGTTCATTAAAGGATATGCCCATATTACATCATGCATGGAGAAGATTTTGAAGAAAGACAGTCATTTTAGTTCGACGAAAGAGTGCCAGTAGAGCTTCGACACACTGAAATAGAAAATGGTTACAACGCCTATTTTGGTTTTTCTAGATTGGAGCAAGGAGTTTCATGTGCATGTTGATGTGTCTTCTATGTCTCTAGTATCAGTGTTAGCCTAACCCGGGGAAGGATATATCGACCATCCATTAGCCTTTGCCAGTAGGAATCTATCAACTACTGAGATCAATTACACCACTACCGAGCGAGAGGGGTTAGACATGGTGTATGCATTACAAAAATTTCACCACTACTTTTTGGGAGGAAACTTTAAAATGTTTACTGATCACTCCGCGCTAAAATACCTAGTCCACAAGCCAGTATTGGTGGGGAGAATATGCAGATGGCTTCTGCTGTTTCAAGAATATGACTTTGAGATCATAGTAAAGCTGGGAAGAATGAACAAAGATCCTGACCACTTGTCGAGGTTGGAACATGGGGAAGAGCCGACCAATTTGGAGGATGCATTGCCAAATGCACAGTTGTTGTCCATTAGAAATATTGATGACCACTTCATAGAAATAGTCTAGTTCCTATCAATAGGAATGACACCTAGTGAGTATACAATTCCCCAGAAGAAATAACTAGTAGTGCGCGCTCCAGACTTCTCACTTGTAGTTGGAAAAATATACAAGATGGGACCTGATGAGATATTGAGAAGATGTGTTATGGAGGCAAAGCAACCATTGATCCTCGTAAAATCTCACGAAGGCATCGCAGGAGGACACTATGTAGGGAAATCAACTACGCAGGAGGTCCTTAGAGTTGGCCTTTGGTGGCCTACCTTAGACCGAGGTGATAAAGACTATTACAGAGCCTATAATGTATGCCAAAGAGTTGGGAAATCATAGAGAAGAGATGAAATGCCATTAGCACCATAGTTGACCCTACAAGCATTCGATAAATGGGACATTAATTTCATGGGACCTATAAACCCACCAGGAAAGTGCACAGGAGCCAGATACATAATTACAACAACATAGTACTTGACCAGATGGGATGAAGCAAGAGAAGTTAAGGACTGTAGTGAAACTACAAATGCGTGCTTCATATTTGATGACATCATAACTAGGTTTGGATACCCAAAGATTCTTATGAGTGATCAAGGAACACATTTCATAAATAAAACAATTGAAGCCATGACTGAGGAATTTACAGTCCACCATCAGAAGAGCATGCCTTACCATCCACAAGAAAATGGGACAATGGAATAATTCAACAAGATCTTGGAGACAATGCTGACGAATATTTGTAGTGTGAACATGGATGACTATTATTTAAGAGTACCAACAGTACTTTGGGCCTATAGAACCACTTGCAAGAAGCTAACAATGCAGACCCCTTTTAAGTTGGCATATGGTCTTGAAGCCATTGTCCCAATGGAATACTTGGTACCAAGCCTAAGAATTGCTACGTTTACAGACATGGATGACACTGACACTGTTCGAGAGAGGTTCGCGCAGTTGGTCGAGCTCGAAGAAGAAAGATTCATTGTGGGATTCCATCAGCAGGTACAGAAGGAAAGAGAGAAGGCCTATCATGACAGACACATCAAGAAGAAGGAATTCAAGCAAGGTGATCTGGTACTGGTATATGACAGTAAGTTCATAAAACATCTTGGGAAGTTCAGAATGCATTGGATCAAGCCATATGAGGTTACCTATGTTACAGAAGGAGGAGTTGCATAGTTGAAGACTTTGAAGGGAGAATGGAAGGAAGGATTAATGAACGAGAGTCGATTGAAGTTGTACTATGAAAACTAGCTACCTCGCAGCTCTAAGTAAAAGCATAAGGAAAAGGGTCTAGGTACCAGGTGCAGTTGAAACTGGCCAGACACAGAAAAGACAATCTGCACAGGGAAGGAGATGAGGCATAGAGAAGAAAGCAAAGTTTGCACTGTGCAATCTGAAGTCGAAGAAAAACACAAAGGTTAGATCTGAAGTTCCTAGAGATGAGTCACAGGTGAGCGTTGGGGGATTGTTGGCCCTTAGTTATGGAAATTAGTGAGTATCAAGGAAGAAAAGGAAAAATGTGAACTGTACGGAAGACACAATGATTGATTACTAGGTCGAAGTGAGAAAAAGAGCAGAAAAGACGGAGCGAAGTAAGAGAAAGCAATCCATTGAATGAGTAGATCGAGGATGACAGATCAACAATAAATAAGGATCATGGACCATTCAACAAGTGGAAAAATCCACCATTGGATACTTTGGAGCACCACGTGAGAAGTAAGGAAAGACAGGCTGGCGAAGCGCTGAAAATGCGGGTCAGGTTGACTTAGGGTTTTGATATCTAGGGTTTTGACACCTAGGTTTCAGCCTAAGGATGTCAGTGAGTGATTGTAATGTATAAATAGAGGTCTAGAGGACCTGGGATGGGTCAGTACTAGGTTGGTTGATATTTCATTACTATTGTGTAATCAAGTAAGGACTATTGTGTGTGAGAGAGAAGTGATGAGTATGAGAGACTTCTGTATTGTAAGATCTTCAGCTGGGTGCAAAGATCAACCCTGCAGCTGGGTGCGCAGGGAGGGGATAGATAGAGAGAAGAAGAAGGAAGATCTTCTAGCTAAGAGTGCAGACAAGAACTGTATGCTTCATCTTAATGCATTATAAAGAACATTTCTGTGGACGTATCCCTAGAGAGAGGGTGAACCACGTATATCTTGTGTTGTATGTGTGATTGGTGTTCTATTCTTTGTTATTGGTATACTGCTATTGCATTACTGTTTTAGATTTGATAGATACATCTTGCGCAGTAGATCCTAGGAAGATAAAGAATACTAGATTGTTATGTGTCGATCACTTTGAACCCACTTTACATTCCTTCTAGTTGTAGACATCTCTGTCCTGCAACCCCACATAACTGCTTCGGGTGAGACTGTATCTACCTCGCAGGTGTTGTCGAAAGGACTAATAGCTAGGGATTGTTGGTGCGCTCTTGGAGATGAACCTTGGGTCTGCCCCTGTGCCAACACATACCCTCAGTTTTAATCTTGGATCTATATACTAACTCCAAAATAGTGGGTGTAGGTTGAAGGTTAAGTAATTGTGATTGCTCCATGGCCTGCAATGTCATGATATTGATGGTAGACCCTAATTCAATAAGAGTGTTTAGGATGAGAACATCATTGATGCATATTGAAATGATTGGGTTTATAGGATCTGGATACTTTTCTACAAATATTTTCCCTAACATAAGATCTCCTGATCTCCCCACAAATTGAATTTTTGTTGGTTTTATCTTCTTTCTTCTAGGTTTCTTTACACAAAGTTCCCTAATTCTTGGCATAAATAGGTATTTATTTAATGGCTTGCAATAAAGGGAATTTGATGAAAACATTCCTTAATTCATATATTAATTCAAATTTAGGATGAACAATTGTTTTTCCAAGCTTAACATTTCTGGATAGGGAGGGAAATTGGATGATTGGGGAAGCTCTAAATGTGGGGATGTTTTCTTTATTTAGACATTATTATTTATTTGTTTGGGATTTTCCTCCTTTCACTCTTCTTCAATAATTTTAGGAGAGTTCTTATTGAGCACCATTCCCGACCTAAGTTGAATTTCTTGTAATTCCACTGGGTGACCAGATACGTAGAAAATGGTTATAACTCAAAGTTGAAAACTGGTTGAGCTACCTTATTATTGGGGTTGGGTAGTGTTTGAGTAGAAAAATGTGTAGGTCTTGGAGGTTGGGTGGTTGGAAGTTGTAGTTTTTGGGGTTACATGAGTTTTAATTTTTGAGGTGGTGGTGGAATTTGTTGGAGATATGGTTGTGGTGGGTATTGTTGAGGTGGTGGCATAAGGTATGATGGTTGTGGGGGTGTAGGATAGGTATAGGAAGGTATGCTCCCATAAATGGGTCCCTTCCATCCTTGTTGCAAAGGACAATTGTAACCCTACTTCTCGAGCCATCCTTGCCAAGGCATAGTAGGATCCAAGCATTGTGGTGAATATTGGTGACTAGGAAAATATGAAGTAAATTGAGATGAAGGGTTTGAAGTCATACTTGTTTCCCTTGGTTTCCAAGGTATTTTTGGTGCAAGTGATCATAATTGTTCGGTTGTTGATTTTCCCCTTGGTACGATGATTTGAGTTCTGGTAGAGTGGGGAACAGTTCTATTGGGTGATCTCCTGCACAAATGGAACATATATTAATATCATCAAGAGGACATTCTCTTAGTGGGTGATTTTCTCTGCATTTAGGACAAAAAATAGAAAGAGATGATTTTTCATCTTCTTGTCTCTTTTTAAATTCTAAAGTATCTAACTGTAAACTAAGAGTTTCGAGAAGATCAATTAGGAAATTTTCAAGAATATTTCCTAATTCATCCCTGGTGACACCACCAGTAGCATATTTGGTGACTTTGGAAAGAGAGTCCCTTGGTACTTTGCTATATATGGCTCGGCTTTGAGAATACCTTCTACACAAACCACAAATTTATTCAAATCTTAGTCGAGAGACATCACTAGATCCCACTAAGTTGAGAAAATTTATTGATTCATCTAATAGACCTCTGAGAAAATGGTTTTGATTGTTTCTAGTTCTAACTTGTGTTATTTAGATCTTTGAACATTATACTGTTGGGTATGTGAATAACAAAGAAGGAATTTTGATAACAAATATCAATCCACACACTCATGCTGCATATAAATTCATATTGAAAAACTCAAACAACATCACACTAATTCTGAAATCTTCGAGTGATACAGTTCTGTGTCTTAAGACCAAACCAAGTTACTTTGAATTATGATTTGAGAGGTAACACAATTATCATTTTCACAACTTAAACTATGGTTGTATTATAATCAAATCAAAACAATTGTATGCTGTAACATAATTATATTTCAATGTATTCAAACCAAAGCCACTACATGACTGTAGTTGTAGCTCAATTCCAACCAAACCAGAACATGATTTGTATTTGGAATCACACAAAAAATAAATAGAAGAATGCCATAAGGGTTACAATTGATAATGATATCAAAACACTGTTGGATTGAAAACATAGTAACTATGATATTATATAAGCAAGTTACCATTCGAAATGAATGTTGGAACATAATATGTTGTTGGTGCACTAGTATTATGGAACTTAAACATATCTGTGATATCAAATAACTTGTATGCAATCATTTAACCCTTCAATAAATCCAATATACAAAACAAAATCACTTACAACAAAATAAATACAAAATAGAGTAGTGGAATAAACAAAACTTGAACACCAAACTAGAAATGGAATTGAATCTATATCAACAAATGAATCACTTACAAACCTATGCTAACAATACAAAGCAACGAAGGCCAGATTGGTGGATCCTTCCCAATCATTGAATTGTTGTGCTAAAAATATACATTCTAAAGTCAAATTTAAACCAATAAATAACTCAGAACACCACCATTTGTATTAATCAACAACGAAGTTCAATACATAACAATGTTGATTTGGATCTACAAGTTCTGCTACTCTACCTATTTGATCTATTTCTTTCTTACTCCTTCCAACTTGCTCTAAATATTGTTTTCAACAAGGTTTTATACACATTTTATGTCCCAAATGCGCATAGGTCAACCCTAAATGGATCCCTTTTCTCATACATTGGGCTCATCGAAGTACACCATAAAATCATAAAAAATAACTCAATTAAGACTGAAGGCACCAAAATGACTTTGGGAAATCATTGGGAGGATATTCTCATGACATAGAATGCATGAGAATATCTCCTATTCTCGTCTTTTATTGGATTTTGTTCTTGGCATGCTAAAATTGGAGAGAGTTGACCTAATCTTTGATTGCAACCTGGCACTTTCCTTTCTTCCTTTGGAATCAATATAAGGAGCTTGAGAGCATGTCGAGGTTGCTGCAGAGAGAACCAATATCTTGATTTTCCTTCTACAAGTCTAGAGATATGAAAAACTTCAACACGGGTTATAGGACCTCTATGCAGAGTACATGACTTGGCTCAATCAACTGTCATTAGTAATAATTCAAACTTTTAATTATCCTAATTCATCAAAAACTATGGGAAACACGTAATAAACCATTATAATTACCTTATGAGACTCGAATGACCATTTTAGACAAAATATGATAAAAATAGTGGTTATCATGGTGAAAATAGTGGTTTTGAGTGGTGAAAAGGGGGCCACTTGGTAGTGAAAATGGCGTTAATTTGGAGTCCCAACAGATTCTCCTAGTGATATTTTTCTTACCAGTACCAACTAATTCTCATGGAAATCCAATATGGAGGATGTATTAAGAAGTAAAGGATTGTATCAGATTACCATGGGAAACCAACAATAACCCACTGAAGCTGAAAATAAAGTCAAATGGGATAATAAGAATGACAAAGCACATGGAATAATCGAAATGTTCATCTCTCCTGATTTAAGGTTTCACCTTCAATGAATTAATGCCCCTGATAAAGCTTCGACAAATATTTAGGTTATGTTTAGTCAACACAATATCATTCGATTGCACCAATTAGAAAATCATTTAATGACTTTAAGTCCCAATGATTTTCCTCGCATTCAATATTATTTATCTAAGTTCAAAACACTTAGACTCTTATTTATAGACCGCAAACTAGATTTGAAGGAAGAATGCTGCATATATGTTATTCTTTCTAAGCTTGGTAGTGCATATTATATCTTTGTATCTACCTTTTATGCCACTAGATAAGGTCTAGGGAGTGCTTATAAAGAACCCTCTCTTGAGTCTTTTTGTGATGTGTTGATTCGAGAGAAAGATAAGATTGTGCAACTTGGATTTATCGACACTATAGGTACATATTGTCGGGCCCTTAGTTTTGATAAATAAAAGTTTTGCAAGCTACCACAGAGCCAAAAAACTAAGAAAAGGAAGGAAAAGAAGGTTGAGCAAAAGAGCATGCAACAGAAAGGCGCTAGAACAAAAAATGGTTAGAGGCCAGTGTACAATCATTTTTGGGAGGAGAAGTTGAAAAAAAATCAAGAATAAGAGAGATCTTGTGGGTTCTCAATCAACAAGAAAGGATTCTAATATATTAAAGAATAGGATTGTAATTGGGTTGGGTAGTGAGAACTAGTTTTGCGCCAGATTGGGAATGTAAGGGAAACTATTCTTGTATTATAGTAGCGGTAGTAAGAGCAAGATACTGGAGAGAATATGATATGGTATTGTACTATCTTGAGATGTATTTGTTGATTCTCTCTGGAATGAATTTTTATATGTCTGAGATAAGATGCACATGTATTTTGAGTAAGGACTCTGATATAATAGAATACAGAAGGGGATAAAATTCAAAAGAATACCTCTGTATATGATTATTTCTGTTTCCATGGAATGATATTATGTTATGTATATTATGCATGATGCTTATGTATTTATTTATGATGTTCTGTGCAACTCTGTTCTTCTGTCTTGGGTTATGAGGTCTTTAATAATATAATATGGTTAATCTATCTTGTGCAAGATTGGTATTAATATTGATAACTTGTAGATCCGACTAAGAATTCTTATTACCCTTCTCTAATATTCATGTCTCAGTCATGTTTCAGGTGAGACTTCTTCCCTTCCATGAAGATGAAAATTCCAGTGCACTAGACTACATTGGTGTTCTTTTGTTGGTAACCTGAAGAGGACCCTGGTCTGAAAACTTTGCGCTAACAAAATGGTTCCGCTGTCGGGACCTTTCCTTTAAATGAAACCTGCAAAGAGGATGCTTCCTCGGATCCATAGATCTAGTGTTCAATAGTGGTGGGAATGCAAGTGTGATGAATTCATATGGAAGGAAGCAAAGTTACAAAATTTGAACTTGAACACTACAAGAAATTCTGTCTTCTACTCGGAAAGACTGAGTGACCAGTATGAGATATTCTGGGTAAAATTCTCGAAAGAGATGTTCCATTAGGTAGACCAGCTACAAGAAGCTCCATATTTCAAATAATGTGTCAAGGAAGTTTGTACTTGGGATACATAGAAGCTAGTAGAGCTCCATCGTCTGGTTCACCAAATTACTCGAGCAATGGATTTCTGGGTTGACACAACTCTAGAGGGTTATATCATTGATTTTGCAGTCGATAATCATTAATCATTTTCATGAGTAGAAGCGATATTCAAGAAAGGGGTGAGTAGAATACTACCGAGGGAAATTCCCCTATGGATTAAAGTATTCTTGACGGAAGAGGGGATGCTAATTGTTACATTGAGTGAGATGGAAGCCTAAACACCTGCGCTTGGGGTGGGGCGATCTTGGGGTAGGTTCATGACCTAAGAAGGGGAACGAGTTCATTGAAAAATGGGGGATAGACAAGAGAAGAGCGCAAGAAGTGAGGATCCCTGAGGAGAGCCTCCATAGTTGAGAAATGGTGGTGGGGAAAGGTAAAGAAAGAAATGAAGCAATTCGAGGTGTTGTGGAAAGAAATTAGACCAGGAGAAATAGATGAAAGAAAGACAAAAGAGTTGCAGAAATTGTGAAGACAAGAAAGATTGGAAAATATAAGATTGGAGGAAAGAGAAGAACAAAGAGAAAGAAGTCCCCATGTGGGTGGATGAGAAGAGTAGTGTGTATAATAAAGGGAATATGAAGAAGGTTTGGATCTTGTGAAAGACAGAGAAGATTAGACCCTAATATCAGGAGGAGTCAGGAATGAGGCTAAGTAGGCTGCTCCAGAGCAAGAAAACAAGACTCCCCAAATAAAAAAACCCACTCAGAAGTCAATGGAACCAACCCCGAGTCTCCCATCCCCTAGGTGCCAGCTATACCCTTGTCAAGATACATACCACATACTCATGCAATTTCTATTTTATCAAATTCAGTCAATCTGTTAAAATCCACAAGTGTGAACATTGAGAGGATATTAGGGTCTCTTGGAACATCACAACCAAGGACATTAGGATTCATTTTCATAGGAATAGTAATATCCATAATGGATAGACATATGGGAGGCCCAATCGCCCAATACCTAGAGTTTTGGGGTAAAGGAGATGAGGATGTAGAACACGGCTAGTTTCTATGCGAGGCCATATGGAGGTCCATAGGGACTCTGGACGCGAACAAGTTAGTGGAATTCCAGACTACTTGGAGGGGTCACATCATCAAGTGGTACATGAAGGATATTGATCATGGGTTGCAAGGACAAGCCTTTACCCTTGACCAGGTGCATAAAACATTCATCGCCAAATTTAAGCTACCTTAGTCACAATAACAAGCTCTCTCTAAATTGTGGGAGACTCAACAGAGAGAGGGTGAGTCCACATGGGAGTACAATCATAAGTTTAAGGATGCTATTGGGAGATTAACACATCCAATTCATGAATACCATCTATTATGAAGCTTTGGAACAATCAATGAAGATTGAATCCATGGAAGGATACCCAGGGAGTCTGAGGGTAACTAGACCTTTGGTAGACCCAAACCTACCACAAATATAGGGACAAATATTGACACTCATGGAGAAGATCCATGAATTAACTCTACCCATACTAGGACATGGTGCTATATAGAGGGGAATTTGTAAAATGAATGTTCGCGGATGAGGGGAATGAGAAATCCACACAACCTGATGCCCCCCCCTCCTTCATAACCAATGGGAGGATTTACACAAGTATATGTAGCTCCACCATGCTAGGCATCGGTTCAATACCATGATTTTTCAATCACCCAAACAACCCAGACAGTCGAGTATTGTGAAATATGTCGTACTCAAGGGAATGCACCAAGTCACTTCCCCATCCTTAAGAAGTACACACCTACACCTAATACACTAAATTGCAAATTATGTGCATCTACAATCCATAATACAAACCAATGTAGAGAATTATATGTGCTTGCTGATAGACTTGATTAGATTGGATTCAGGGTAAACGAAACACCCCAAGGACTTGGAAGAGGCTGGGGGGTGGGGGTGGAGGTGGATTTGGAGGATGGAGGAATGGAGGAAGATGACTAGGCTGATGTTACAATTGCGATGAATAAGGACACCTGTATAGAGACTGTCCTCACTCGATATGACCATGGTGTTCACACTGTAGAACTAATTTTCACGCAACCGAAGATTTCCTAGGCCTGATCGTGAAGTGGGAGGACTGGGTTCGTCAAAAAGGAGATGAATTCATAGGTTTACAACTTAGGATGGAATTCAAATGGAAGATACCAAAAAATAAAATCATCACTCGTAGAGGAGAAAAAACTGGGGCTGATGCAGACAATCAACCCAAGATTCAGAAAGCAACCCCCAAGGATGACATGTATGACCCTTTGAAACAAAAACTGTTTTTCAAAGATGAAATATAAATATTTAAAGGTATCTCTTCTTAAGAAATAGTATAAAATCCTCCTAAATTCATCCTTCAACTCAATATTGATGAAGCCCCTGCCTCACCATCTGCGCCCAGGAATCTTGTAAATTCAAGAAGACACTCTGAGAAGTCCCATAATATAATTAACCTCTGGTTTCAATTATTCTTTGAGATCCTGGGAGATGAATGACTTACTGAGAATTTTTATAACACCCTATACCTAGTCCTGGGATATGAGGGAAATCCAGAAACCATTGTAAACACCATCCTCCCCGAGAAGAATACACATAGAATACAAAGAAGGAAGGTGTGAATTGGAAAAAAAATCAGGTTGGAAGCCTAGTTAGATCACTTTGATATTAAAGACGTCATGCTGGAATTGGGATAAGATGTCAATATCTTACCCAAAAAGACTTGGGAGGCTCTAGGGAAACCTTAGTTAGTGTATTCCCCCATCCAACTAAGAATGGAAAACCAATAATTCATTTTCCCAGTAGGGAGGCTAGAAAATGTGGAGGTAGATGTTGTGGGACTTAAAATGACAATTGATTTCGAAGTGATTGAAATCATGGGAGACAAATACCCCTACCCTGCCTTATTAGGAATTGATTGGGCATATGAAAATTATGCTGTCATTGACTTAAAGAGGGACACCATGATGTTTGAGGTGGATGGAATAAAGGTAGTCCAACCCTTAGATCTATACTTGGGGCCTATATATACTGAGCCAGTGGATAATAACATGGAGTCATAAGTTCTTGACCAATTATACACCATAACAATAGGGATGAGGTCAGATTATATTAACCCTACTGTAGATGGATCTGTAAGTTGGAGGAGCATACAGTGAACCAACGAGGATTCAAAGCTGGATTTTGACAGTTGGTAGCAAGGTTCATACAAAATATTCTCAAGATGCTGCGCAACTATCAGGGCAGTGAGATGGATTGGAACCGAGATAAGGAATCACCCAACATATGATGGTACTTCAAACTTGGATAAATTTCTCACCGACATAGAAGGAAAAGTTGCACCAGATCAAAGAATATTATTTTTTGATATAGCCTTAAAGGATACCCCGGCTAGATGGCAGGCCACTCATAGATCCTTGATTCTATTTTTTTTTTTTTTTTTTTTTTGTGTCTTGAGGNGGTGTGCCCACGATGCCCCTTACGCAGCACACAAGGTAAGTCGGGGGGAATTGAACTCGAAACCTCATGGAACTTCATTTTCACGGCACTTGCCAATTGAGCTGCCCCCCGGGGGCAATCCTTGATTCTATCTTGGGAGGATGCAAAGAGATCTATTAAATGCATATTCCTTAGTAGTGATCAATTGAAAGAAGATACAAGAACAAATTTTCAAGGTACACAACTATTTGATGGGAAGTCTAACCCTAGAGTACATGTTGAGAACTACTTAAAGAAATGGTGAGTTGTGTAAGTACCCTCTCAGTTACGAGTTCAAATATTTTTCCACTCTCTAGGTGCGATCCCAAAATCTTGGTACACACATGAAGTGACCAGAAGACAAACAAGCTGTTGGAAAACCTTAAAACACCAGTTTTGCAGAGATTTCTCCTTCACTAGTAAGTCCCCTGAGCTTCACTTAGTCCTTCAAATAATTCAGAAGATGCTATTTACTGACATTTATAAACAAAGATCAAGCCCATTAGTATGTTCTAATCATTCTCATTTGGTTCAGTCTGATCTAGGACACAATCCTATCATAATACCTTTAGTTTGTTGTAAAACTGATAAAGGCCTGGAAGAATCCAATGAATTAGAAGATCTTA
Source organism: Picea engelmannii (assembly GCA_009831015.1). Lineage (NCBI taxonomy): Eukaryota > Viridiplantae > Streptophyta > Pinopsida > Pinales > Pinaceae > Picea > Picea engelmannii. The sequence goes on along the minus strand of ML810497.1, from coordinate 441,627 downwards.
GAAACCTAAATATCAAAGAAACTAAAGGTACTATATATATCCAGGACACTATACCCAGTCATACTTGTAGCTCCTATAACCATCCCTTGAAGTTGCATAAAGTAAATATAGGGAGTGAAGAGCATCCTAAGATAGCTTCCATAGGGGATTACTGGGATGGAAAAACCATGAGTGAAGTCTAGAGTCTGTTGCGAGAATATGAGGAATTATTCCCCAAAAATTTCTTAGAACTGAAAGGCATAAAAGGAGCCATGGGGGAGATGAAGATCAAGCTAAAACTTGACTCAAAACCTATGAAGCATAGACCATATTGTCTCAATCCCAAGGTAAAAGAGAAGGTCAAGAAGGAAGTGGACAAAATGCTTGCGACATGAATAATCTTTCCTGTCGAAGAAGCAGAGTGGGTTAGCCCCATAGTAATACAGAGCAAGAAGGATACATAATACATTCGGGTCTGTGTCGACTACATGATTTTGAATTCTTCATGTGTGCACGATCTATTTTCGACACCCTTCAGTGATGAGGTGTTAGATCAAGTTGCGGGGAAAGAATCTTATTTGTTTACGGATGGATTCTCAAGGTATCACCAAGTCATAATTTCAAAAAAAGAAGAGAAGAAGACCACATTCATAACTGGGTGGGGGTCATTCATGTACAATGTGATGCATTTTGGATTAAAGAATGCCCCATCAGTCTTCTCCAGGATCATTATAAGAGAATTTCATGACTTCATACACAAGTTTCTAGAAGTCTACATGGACAATTGGATTGTATGCAATTTTCTAAAGGAGCATGTAGAGATACTATAGTTTATGTGTGATAGATGTCAGGAATTACAGATATCTCTGAACTCAAGGAAGTGTATTTTCTGCATATCGTATGATAATCTGCTAGGCTACATTTTTTTTGGAGAAGGAGTCTGGGTGGACCCATCTAATGTTGAGTTTATCTTGAACATGCTGCCACCTACAAGTGCTAAACAATTGCCTTCGATGCTTGGGAATACAAGATACTACCATAGGTTCATCATAAGTTATGCAAGTATCACCACACCACTGGAGAAACTACTGAAGAATTCTGAAGCATTTTAGTGGATAGTTGAATGTAACAAGGCATTTGAAATCCTCAAGGAAAAACTCAGAACTGCACCCATTCTTATATACCCCAACTATGAGATTGAATTCCATGTACATGTGGATGCATCAGGTATCACCCTGGGAGCCATTTTGGTGCAACTGGGAGAAGGGAATATGGACCACCCTATCTACTTTGCTAGAAATTGTTTTTTTCAAGCCGAATGCAACTACACAACAAACAAAAGGGAAGGTCTAGCTATGATTTATGCATTGAAAAAATTGAGACACTATTTACTAGGATCTCATTTTAAGTTTTTTACTGACCATTTTATGTTGAAGTACCTAGTTAATAAGCTTGTCCTCGAGGGAAGGATTTGCAGACGACTCTTACTTTTTCACGAGTTTTCATTCAAGGTAGTTATCAAGCCTGGAATATGTAATGTAGGTCTAGACCACCTATCCAGACTGGAATCAGGGGAAAGTGGAGGAGAAGTGGAAGAACAACTCCCGGATGTAGACCTGTTCTAGATTGAATCCATCCTAGAGTATCTTGACGAAATTGCTGCCTTCCTCAGCTCAAGGACCTGTCGAGAAAATTATTTCGCAACTCAGAAATGACACTTGGTGGTATGAGAAGCATAATACCAATTGATTGTAGGACAAATCTATCATATGGGACTAGATAACATCCTCAGAAGGTGTGTCCTAACCCATGATAGGCAAGATATCCTATGGGAATGCCACAATGGAGTTGCAGGAGGACATGTTAGAGGGAAAGTGTTAAGGTCCTAACTCGCACATAGGTAGATCAATGTATTTAGATGTAATAAAGGTCAATATTAATAAGGCCTTTCAATAAAATAGAATAAGGCGGATGTAAGAAGACCTAATAGAAGCTTCCACTTCTAGAAGGATCTTCCTCTAGATGCTTCTCTTAATAGACATATTTAGTATAAATAAGGGTCGAGGGTATGCAAAACCCTAGCTTGGAGATTATTGTAACAGAGCGCTGCTCGATTGGAGGTTGCCCCCTCGAAGAGGCCTGCGAACATTGCTTTCTGAATCAAAGTGCTATTTCTCTTGTGGTTCTTATATCATTTTTGTGTTATTATGGAGATTATGCTAGATATTTTACTGTTATTCTGCCATTTCTAGCATTTTATTTCTGTTCTGCATATTTTATATATCTGGTATCTTGCAAGTGGTATCAGAGAACTTTCCTTGGCAGAAATTGTGGGTATTTTTTTTTCCAGGGTAGAGACGTATTCCGACGTCTTTAAACCACATAGATCTGTTATTACACGCATAAACCCACGGTTGAGGGATTCATACACGTAGGAAATACAAGTGGTTCTTAAGCGCACATCTGTTGGCCACCCTTGTAACCCCTGTTGGTACCCCTTCGAGTGGTAGCGCATCAGACAACACCTATGTACGGATCAGCCTAGATTTCTTGAAGCCCTCTTTAGATAAACCTATCAGTCGCCGAACTTCTATAGTGTCACCGAGAACAATACTCGGGAAGATACTCTCTAGTACCTGGGTAGTCGGGTAGTACGGATAAGGGTACGGTCTATCCTTCTTAGTTAGTGCCCTGAGATATTGGGCTGAGTACTACTGTTGGACCCCACACGTATATCAGAGAGCTATAGCACAGGGCAAACCCTTGTCTATAGAACCCTTGAATACCTAACCCTTGGGGAACATAAACATAAACATAAACAAATTAAACCAGTGAGATCTCTTGCCGCGCATCTGTGGTCGGGTTGCCAAGTAAATACACATTTCTTTTTGGTTAAGAATTTGGGGATTTCAGCACTGCAACATTCTTGAGACCAAAGTATAACCCAACAGCTGTAAAAAAAAAAAAAAAAAAAGTCTGAATTTTTTTTCACCATTATTTGAGACCTATTCCATTAGATTCATCTCTTCTCCCTTATCACATTCATCCATATCATTTTTCTACAAAAATTTCTGACCCCGCCCGCTCTGTTTTCAGTTCACCCATCCTCATGGCCCATACCCGTAGCCAAGAAATGGAGTCTCGCTTCAACTCCTTGCAATCTAGTTTCCTTGAGACCCAACAAGAAGTGCAACAACTCAATGCTACTATTGCCTCCCATGATACATCCATCAATACCACCATAAATGCATCCGTAAATGTAGCCGTGCAGTCCACAATGACGGAAGTCAAACACAAACTGACCACCCAGCTTGAATCTGTCTTTGCATCACTCTGCACCAAACTCAAATTTCCCATTCCTATCATTGATGACCTCCTGGATGAATTGAGTGGCGCCCAATTCTTTACCAAACTTGATCTTCACTCAGGCTATCACCAAATATGTATGAAAGAGTCCGACATTCCCAAGACTGCCTTTCGCACTCATGAGGGCCACTATGAGTTTTTGGTCATGCCCTTTGGTTTGTGTAATGCCCCCTCCACCTTCCAGAGCCTCATGAACCATGTCTTCTGCCCTTTTCTCCATCATTTTGTCTTAGTTTTCTTTGATGATA
>ML810497.1:397818-425968 GCA_009831015.1 Picea engelmannii | reverse complement strand
AGTTTAGCTCTGTAAATTTCATTTCACCAAGTAAATTTACATTTCGGCAATAGTTCTGCCAAAGTGAACGAGATTGCAAATGTTGGTGACAGTTAGCTCATTTAGTTCTGTCAAACAATTTTCGCTAACACCAGCTGCATCAGCGAGTAGGGCCTGTAAGTTCTTTTTGCATGACTATAAGAGACTTGCAGAGCTAAGTGCAGGTCCTTGTAGTAGATTATGGAGGGCTAGGTGTTGTAACGCAAGGAAGGAGGATCTAGTGAGCTGCGCAGATCTTCTGTCCTATGCGGAGTACGGGTTTTGATGGCTCTATGCTTGTAACCAATTGACTGAAGACAATAAAGAAGAAGAGTTGGTGGACGTATCCCCAAGGTGGGGGTGAACCACGTAAAAACTGTGTTATGTTCTTTGTGCTTTTTCTTGATGTGTTCACATGTTATATTCTAAGTGCTTTGATATGTTTAGATAGATCTGCTTATGCTTAGTGCTAATGATATGTGAGAATATTAGATCTGATCCATATGAATGTGCTTAGTGCTTGATCTGCTATATCTGACCTATCTATTGATGCTAAGTTCTTAAGTACGTTATAACAGTGTGAATGCTGTGAAGCCTTGCTTTATCAATGAAGTGATTAATGATTAGATATTGAGGAATTGACGGTGCTAAGTGCTTTATTAAGTAGTACAATCACATATCTATGTCCTAGATAAGGTTGCAGACACCTGAGTCTTGCAACCACCCCTGCCTCTACCTCGGGTGAGACTTCATCTGCTTTGCAGGTGATGCCGAAAGGGCCGGTAGTTAGGGCTTTGTTGGTGCGCTGTTGTAGCGTTGAACCCTGGGTCTGCCCCTGTGCCAACAAATGGTTCTGTTGTCAGGACCTGAAACTATGATTGCTGGGAACTGAGGAAGAGGAAGCTCTGTGCAAAGATTCGACCTAATATTGTGAAAGCTCTATGCATATCTCTGTGCCCTAGTGCGCAGTTTTCTACTCGATTTATAAATCTCTGTGCTAAAAAAGGAAACCTGATCTGAAGAAAGGAGGTCGGATCTGAAGGAAAGAAGCAAGATCTGAAAGATTTTTGCTCTAAGAAAGGTAAGAGTGAGAATTTATGATTAAAAGAGGTAAGATATGCAAGCTCTGTGCCCTGATAAAGGTAAAGATAGTAAAATGTTTTAGATCTGAACACTTTATGCTCTGTAGAAGTAATATAAGTGGAAATTTTTGTTTCTAGAGTATGGATATAGGTATGTTTAATAGAGTCTGTCCTAGTTTGAAAACTAGGGCATTAATAATTGAAAGAAGGTTTGATACGAGTAGATTTGATAAGTATAGTGAAAGATATGTTATACCTATGCATAGAAAGAATGTTTGGACTAGTGAATGGATGCAGGATCCCATAAAATTTTTATTGCAGGTTAGATCCTATGATCCTAGTGCGCAGTACAAAAGAGGCTAGGGATAATTTAAAAGAAAGAGAGGATTAACCCTCTATTACAGTTGCATAAAACCGATACATATTGCTAAAGAATTCCCTGGTGGAAGACCTAGTTGCCTATGCTGTAAATCTCTAGACCATGAAGTATTGGATTGCCTTGGTGGAAGACCTAGTTGCCTCTATTGTAAAGCTCTAGAACATGAAGTATTGGATTGCCCTAGAATGATTGCTAAGATTGAAAGAATGAATCTAAATCAAGAGAACCCTATGGAAGATCCAAAAACTAAGGCTATAGCAGAACCCCAGAAAGAATCAGAGAAGGTATTGCTACAGATGAAAGAAACCCCGAATAACCATCGACATGTCATATTATCAGAGACCTTCAAAGGAAAAGAATGCATCAAAGAAAGGATAGGAGGCTTAGACAATGACTGTGTTCTAGATGAGGAAACACAAGTGAATATCATGACAGAGAGAACTTGGGAAGCTATAGGAAGGCCTGCTATGATTCCTTCATTAGGAGGACTAGGGTTATTCAGAGGAAAACTGGTAAACCTGTGTGGAAGGCTCGGTCAAATACCTATGACCATCAATGGAACTTCGACAAAGGAAGATTTTGAGATTATTCAATTTATTGAGGACATCGTCCTGTTTACCATTTTAATAGGAAAACCTTGGATTGACAGAGATCAAGCCAGACGAACGAAAGAAGAAGAAGTTTTGCAGTAGAAGAAACAAGAATTAAAAGATTTCATGACCAGAAATATCGCACAATTGATTGAAGAATAGGAGAATAGATCGAAGCTATTTGACACTAGAGACCCTGATGTCAAAGCTACAATAACACTAGGATACCCATAGAAGATTGAAGTACTTACTCCAGATAAAGAAGAGGTATTACCCCTGAATCCTAGGAAAGAATCTCAATAATGCGCAGTGACTATGTTAAAAGAAGATAAGAATCAGAATGGAAAAAGACATACCGAACTGAAGCTCACTGGAAAGAAGGCTAGAAAGCTAAGTAAGAAGAGGGATAATATTGAAAAGTTACAGAAGATTCCAGAGGGAACTTCGCAAAAAGAAAATTCACAGAATTGGAACTTCGTTGGGATATCAGAACAACGACACATGGCACTTCGCCATGGTGAAGCAATATAGCTGTTGGGGATATTATAACTGTTTGATCGATGCTCTAAATGGGCAGAAAGGCAATAAAGTTTTTTCATCAGATCGTTAGACCGTTCCATAATAGATCGAACAAGAGTTAATGGAGGATCATAACCATTGCACATGAACCGTTGTAAACTTACCTGTTTATCTCATTGCGCCATGCACGAAGAACACTTTTTCTAACTAAGCGTTTAAGCCCATAGACTAAGTGAATTGTATACAATGATAATTGGGTTATTGTTGTTTGTTATAGTGCCATATATAAGTTCATCGTGACTCCGATAATTTTAATCCCGAGAGCGTATGTCTGACGATCTCATTGCAGTTGAATAATTAGTAACAGAAGTTCTCCTCGACTTAATGATTGAAAGAGTCATGTCGGAGAGAGGAGTGTCTATAGGTGTACAAGCATATTTGATGAAAGGACTACTGGCCTCTCCATCCACTGCTCGAGCCGGTCCATCCCGACCAGTAGATGAAAAGAGAACTAAGCATAGGGATGATCTCATAAATGCTAAGTTAATCCTGAGTATATTACCCACCTATCTACCCCCTCTAAGCGGTGCCATAAATCATGACAGTGTGCCTAGAGAATTTAAGTATGCTTTGGTCACTGCGTACCTCCTAAAAGGGATACGCGTAGTGCATGCAGACCAATATAAGATCGCAACGTTGAGGTTTAGTGAATTCAACCTCGACGACAGGAAGGTATATAACATGCTCACCCCATATAAGTATTTGACCAGGACCAAAGGAAAGAACTCGAAGATCGTTCCCTAGTCATGGACCATGAACCTCGCGCAGCCCACACTATTCAATGTCATGAAGATTCCTCACTTCAGAAGGCACCAAGAAGTGAACACATGCATCAAAATGATATTGTCCTTCTACCATGGAAGATATTTATGGTTAAACCACTGTATCATAGTGGATTCGACGTTGATCAATCAGATCACAGGGCTAAGCATGCAAGGCCCTGACCCACAGGATTTCTACCCTGGAAAAGCCATGGATCACGCTCTTGTGTAGAATATTAATGACACCTATGGAGATGTTGATAAGGGAACACGAGGTTATAAGGTAGCCTCTATCCAGAGTGGCGCAGTGCACCTAGCCTGTCAATTGATCGTAGGAAAGTTAGTTTGCAAGAACCGACCCACCCAAGTGACTGGATTTGTAGTCAACCTCATAGGAAAGTGTGCGGAGGGCCTACAAATGAATTGGGTGAAGTACCTCATGAACCAGTTGGAACTGGATTGCAAGGAAGTGCAAGATCAGGGATACAAATTCCACTTTAGCTGGCTTCTTATATTGATCGCTTTCGTCGCATGGGAGATGCCGGAAGGTGCAAACTTCTCGGACATCGAGCCCTTTGAACCTCTTGCCACAAAGTTCAGTACACTATGGTACTCTAGCGACATGAACAAGCAATGGCAGTCGAATGCTCTAGACATATTACAACTAGTTGAAGACATCCATCCAGTCTGAGTGGCGTATAAACCCAAACACTCTCCACTATTTTAGAACTTTAATGATGTTCAATGTGGACCTCCATTTCATCTATATCACAACATGAGCTGACGAACACAAGGAACAAATGCAGTCTTACTACAAGCTGATGAAGGATGACTTGGAGGAGATCACTAAGGACTGGTCGGCAGACCTCCTCGTTCCAGCAGATCCCACGGAGCTATCTGATATTGACAATCCAGAAGCAGCGCATGATACACCTGGACCTAGCAAGATAAAGAAGAACAAAGATGTCCATGATTTAGACAACACATATGTGAAGACCTCTTCCATATCAACAGAAAAAGGAGGAGATGGCGGAGAGATAGATGGCACAGAAGTTGAACAGAAGAAAGGAGAGGTTACACTACCTAGAGACGAGGAGGACCCCTCGAAGAAAAGGAAGGTTTCCCCTTCGAAACCTTCTTCAAGGAAGAAATCAAAAGCAACTAGGACCAAATTTGAGACCACCCTCACCACAGATGACTTCGACTTCGTTGTCACAGCACTGAACGATGCTTCATTGGAGATAGTAGAGAAGAAAGAAGCTAAGCAGGAGGAGGTGTTTAATCGGATCAAGGTTTAACTTCAAGGAGTGTAGCAGGCATTACAGTCTAGCCGCGCAGTTTCTACTGCGCCTCTGTCAGCAAGAACACCAAAACTGGGAGATGAGCCAACTCAACTACACTGGATCACTGATACAATCGAAGCTTGCCTTCAACGAGCATAGTAGGAGACAAAAAAAGACACCCAGGATTTAGCGCAAGCACAAAAATACCTTCTAGAGCAACGCAGTACTATAGAACGAGAGAAGCTCGCCCTCTAGGTAAAGCTCGATGAAGAAAAATCTCAGCTACATAAAGAAAATGAACAGTTTCTTGCATAGAAACTCGAAGTAAAGGAAAGAGTCACTAGAGAACTTCGCTCTGTGACAATTGTCAAAGTAAAGGCTGAAGAGAGAGTTCCACAGAAGGTGGAACAACTTGAAGAAGTAATCCAACAACTCTAACGACACATAGTAGACTTGGAGCTCTGCACTATGCCCGAGACCCCTTAATATATAAGAGACCTAAGGGAAGCAACTGCCCGCAACGCAGTTGATAGATTAAAATCTCTTGCATTGGAATGGAAGCATCTAAGTAACTGTAGTGCCCACAGTGCCCAGACATATGAAAACCTCACTAAGAACCCAGAGTTATAGACACTGGAGTCACAGCTCCAGGAAGCAAAGCAACACACAGATACACTACAAGCGCAGCTGAAGGCCCTGTTGACTGTAGAAAGAATGAAGAGGTTGTAAGAACAACACACAACTCAATAACATATCCATTTTATTCAAAGAAAAGTGATGGAAGTCACTCAACGACTTCAACCTTGCAAGATAAGGCATGCTAGTTGTTTACATAGGTAGAGAGTCGAGGATCAGAGTTAGAACAGGTTGTCACCACATCAAAATAATGCCTATAAGGGCCAGTGAATGACACAGTAATCCAAGAGTTCACCGAACAAGAGGCCACAAAAAAGTAGCAAGTCGAAGCAGCTCGAGCCAAGCTTGAAGCTTTCAAAGCAGAACTGATCAGACCAGAGCGACTCGGGATGAGTCACAGGTGAGTGTTAGGGGCATGTTGGCCCTTGACCAAGTTTTGGGAGATTCTTGGCCATAGTGACCTATTTTGGGACTTTGACAGCCTGTTGAAGGAGGAGCGCAAGACGAAGTGGAGATCACAGGATCTCGACCCACTTTTGGGTCCTTTTTGGGTTTTTGGGAATATGTAACAGGAATGGGATGTCAGCCCATGGGTTTACCCATGTTTAGGCCTATTTTGTATATATAAATAAAAGGATAGGCAATGTAAGAAGAGGGGAATAGTGCATCTATATGATGTGAATGTATGCTAAGTGCGAGTAGGGTCTGTAAGTACTTTGTGCATGACTGTAAGAGACTTGCAGAGCTAAGTGCAGGTCCTTGTAGAAGATTGTGGAGGGCTAGGTGCTGTAACACAAGGAAGGAGGATCTAGCGAACTATGTAGATTTTTTTTCCTGTGCAAAGTAAGGGTTTTGATGGCTCTGTGCTTGTAACCAATTTACTGAAGACAATAAAGAAGAAGAGTTGGTGTATGTAGCTCCGGGGTGGGAGTGAACCACGTAAACACTGTGTTATGTGCTTTGTGCTTTGTCTTGATGTCTTCACATGTTATTTGCTAAGTTCTTTGATATGTTTAGATAGATCTGCTTATGCTTAGTGCTAATGATATGTGAGAATATTAGATATGATCCATATGAATGTGCTTAGTGCTTGATCTGCTAGATCTGACCTATCTATTGATGCTAAGTGCTTAAGTACGTTATAACAATGTGAATGCAATGAAGCCTTGATTTATCAACGAAGTGATTAATGATTAGATATTAAGGAACTGATGGTTTTAAGTGCTTTATTAAGTAGTACAATCACAGATCTGTGTCCCAGCTAAGGTTGTAGACACCTGAATCTTGCAACCACCCCTGCCTTTACCTCGGGTGAGAATTCATCTACTTCGCAGGTGTTGCTGAAAGGGCCAGTAGTTAGGGCTTTGTTGATGTGTTGTTGTAGTGTTGAACCCTGGGTCTGCCCCTGTGCCAACAAATGGTTCCGTTGTTGGGGGCTTGTTGGCCCTTGACCAAGTTTTGGGAGATTCTTGGTCATAGTGACCTATTTTGGGACTTCGACAACCTGTCGAAGGAGGAGCGTAAGATGAAGCAGAGATCACAGGATCTCGGCCCACTTTTAGGTCCTTTTTGGGTTTTTGGGAATATGTAACAGGAATGGGATGTCGGCCCATGGGTTTACCCATGTTTAAGCATATTTTGTATGTATAAATAGAAGGATAGGCAATGTAAGAAGAGGGGAATAGTGCGTCTATGTGATGTGAATGCATGCTAAGTGTGAGTAGGATCTGTAAGTGCTTTTTGCATGATTGTAAGAGACTTGCAGAGCTAAGTCCAGGTCCTTGTAGCAGATTGTGGAGGGCTAGGTGCTATAACGCAAGGAAGGAGGATCTAGTGAGCTGCGCAGATCTTCTGTCCTATGCGGAGTAAGGGTTTTGATGGCTCTGTGCTTGTAACCAATTGACTGAAGACAATAAAGAAGAAGAGTTGGTGGATGTAGCCCCAGGGTGGGGTTGAACCACGTAAACACTGTGTTATGTGCTTTGTGCTTTGTCTTGATGTGTTCACATGTTATTTGCTAAGTGCTTTGATATGTTTAGATAGATCTTCTTATTCTTAGTGCTAATGATATGTGAGAATATTAGATCTGATCCATATGAATGTGATTAGTGCTTGATCTGCTAGATCTAACCTATCTATTGATGCTAAGTACTTAAGTACGTTATAACAGTGTGAATGCTGTGAAGCCCTGCTTTATCAACGAAGTGGTTAATGATTATATATTGAGGAACTGACGGTGCTAAGTTCTTTATTAAGTAGTACAATCATAGATCCGTGTCCCAGCTAAGGTTGCAGACACCTGAGTCTTGCAACCACCTCTGCCTCTACCTCGAGTGAGACTTCATCTTCTTCGAAGGTGTTGCCGAAAGGGATGGTAGTTATGGATTTGTTGGTGCATTGTTGTAGTGTTGAACCCTGGGTATACCCCTGTGCCAATAGGGAACTTCTATCTTGCGCCGAGGTTCCCCGGGGAATCTATGCTGCTTCAACCGCTACCTGGGGGGCTTCTTCTACTTCAACCGCTACTTGGGGGGCTTCTGCTACTTCAACCACTACCATTTCTTCTTTGGCACTGAGGTATCCATGAGACGATTGTTCTACGATTGTTTCCTATTCATCCAGACTCATGGCTATGAACTTGGTCATTCTGGGGTCGACCATCCTTGCCACCACTTCATCCCAGTCTTGGGCATTTTTGGTGAATACCTCATCTTTGAATTTGTCATGGGAGTATGGCCAACATGACGACACTTGCAATGCATGCTTCAAAACTAAACCCCTTGGGTCATGTTTTTGGAAATGGCCGGTCTGGAATCAAAACTCCAATTGTCTCAGTCCTTCCTTCTTGGCTTGAGAAATGTCTTTTACTAGGTAGAATCCTATATGGAATCCATAGGGTATAAATGCTTGCTTCTTATCTTTCACCAGGGTAGCGTTGTAACCTTCCACGATGGTTTGGTAGCATATTTCCCCCACAACAAGCTGGTCAGGAACATGTGCTGGTAGGAGATGAGGTGCTCCAGTGGCTCCGAATACCCTAATGCAGGTATCACGTTCATCCAAATACCAGTGGTCTACTTTAGCTATCACTTTTTTTGCCGCAACCGATATCCTTGGACACTCTTTCTTGAAAAGGATAAAATGGTTGCGAGCGATGAATTCATCGCAGATGAGGGAGTAGGATTTTTTGTACCTGTTCTCCCATAAGATGCTGAAATATACATGGACCGGGATTTCAGAGGTGTGCCAGCTGAAATTCATGCCGACAAAGACTTTTCTGGTGCACATGACGTCCAAAAAATATGAATCTATGTAGAAGGATGGAGCCTCTCCTTCCTTCGGCGTATGAACCTATTGAATGCAAATGCTCAATTGTTTTGAAATGATGGTACCCTAGTTAAAACCTCTCCCAGAAATGGCTATAGTTTAAGATAGAGGCATCCAAGCCTCTGAGAACCTGGAACAATATTTCTCCCCATATAACCAGCAGATGAGGGCCATTAGATATATATACGACTCACTTAAGTTGGCCGTCTGGTACCAGCCCAAGGTCCGATTGGTGTATTTTTTATGTTCTCTCCACCACGAAGCCATCACCCGACTAGTGTCATGGTGCTAATAAAATTTGACGACGAAATCGATTTTCAGTTGCTCTTCCGGGTCTCTAAGATTGTAATAATTCTGCACCTCTACTGTAAGGAAAACCCCGACACACTTGCCATTGACGTCATTAATCAAACACTTATGCGTGTACATGTGGTCGATGAGCCACTTTAGGAGTTCTATGCAGGGGAGCACCAGAGTACTTCTTGCCACCATGTGCAAGTATGATCTTCGAATGTTTGGAAAGACTTCATCACCGAGCTTCCTCATATCGGGGTCACTGTGCGGGACATATTCCAAGAATTATTCCTTGCTAATCTTATTGAAGAGTTCTCCCCAGTGTGGGAGTATTGCCTTGCCCCTTGTGTTTTCCTCTGTGTCTCCAAATATTGGAGGTTGAGTGAAAATATTCTTGATGGACGTTCTGATGACTGGTTCTGGCCTTGGAGCAAATTCTAATTTTTTTGTTGGCCCTGGGGACAAGCCTTCTCCCACCTCTGGTTCCTTTAGCATAGATGCTCTCGGTGATGGCCTAATATTTGGATTTATTGGAGGCATTATTACTACAAATCGAAATAAAATCCTTTAGGTCCTGTGCACAAAGCGATATTGTATATATGAAGTGAAAAGGCAAAAAATCCAGACTGGTACATACTTGTAACACTTGCTAAACTTTGTAGTTTGATACTCACGGGGGGATTAAAATCTTTTGAATTGCTCGTCTCGCTCCTCTGGATGCTCTGAAACTCCTTTGTGCGCAAAATGATCTTGTTTGCAATGGCTTGAGAGGATTTAACAGGGAAGAACTTACCGGTCGTATCAACCAATTAATTCGGGTGATGAGTGAAATTCAAAAAAATCTACCGCTGAATCTCTGCAATTTAATTCATCGTGGGTTGATGACAGAGGCATGGAGGGTGGTGTGTTCTATTGGTAAATTCAAACGATCCTTTTGATTTGCGCACAAATTAGAAACTAATGTGATATTTGGAATTAATTATTTCGTTAAATTCTCTGGATCGCAATGTATTTAGCGCTAAAATGTCCCATCGTGTCACTTTCCTAGTGGGTGGATCGGGAGTTAGCAATGTGTTACGGGTGTTTTCGATGATGTTCTTCTGTACAAAACCTCCAATGCTGATCAATTTCATCGTATGATGTTGAAATGGAAAAACTCCCTTGGGACACGTGGAAAATGAAACCAGTGACTCAGCTCATGAGTATTAGTCGGAGTCGGGACCTTCCTCCAGTTATGCATTCTTAAACTAAACCTAGGATCACTGATGCCAAAAAGGTGTCCGGAGTCGACGATCGGGGATACAACTATCACGTATTTTCCTTTGGGTTAGCGTATTCAAAACTCATGATGCCAAAATATTTTGGGAGTTGGCGATCAGAGAAAAACTTGTAGTGTGGTCAGAACATTCGTTGTGGTTTGGTCTTCTCTGTTTCGCTAAGCGCATCGGGTATCAGCCATCGGTGATATCAGTTCTTTCTTCGTTAAAGTTTACTCTTTTCACCTTTTACCGATGTTGAAGGGGATCGATTGTCAGCAATATCCTTGTGTGATTCTAGTCGCGAAAGAAAAATTCCTTTTGTCGATGTAGATGAAGATCGACGCTCGAGGACTGCGGTTTTTCGAGTGATTTTCCTTCATTTTTTAAACCCTTCCGATGTCAAATTTGGGCACATCAGGTGAAATGTTTTGGCTGTTGATTCTTTATTTAAAGGTTAGGCCTTTTAATTAGTTAGTTTTCATATATTCAAGCAAACTTTGAAAGACTTAATGAGAGCCAAGATGATAAGAAAAGACAATATTTTTGACAATGAAGTCGAATTAGACAGTGCAAAAGATCAAGTGGTACCCAAAAAGTAGAATTTGACATAAAATTTTTAGGGTCTGTTGAGTGTTCAAAAAATGGTGACTTACCGGGTGAAAGTAGAATCTCTGTTCCTCCTTCGGGCTCAGCTGATGCAAAAGCTAGTGGAGAATTTAACTGGTTTTAAATCATAGCCCCTTTTACCCGTGCATTTGAAATTCTACGGTTGGTGTCTCCGGGTCTTCCTATGGGGTTTTCAACCTTTATTCCTCCTTATTTTCCTCTAACCCTGAATCATGCCCTCTTTTGACAAGATTCTAGTAGAGAATTCACTGGTACTAGGCCCTTTATTTACCTTCATTTATTTTCTACAGTGTTGCTTCGCTACCAGCGAGCGTCCATAGCCCCGATGGAGTCACCCCGACGTCATAGACCTTTCTCCACTGCCAGCGAGTGTCCATAGCCCCGACAAAGATATCTGCATACCCTCTCTTGCTGTGTTCTCATTTGATATAGATGACTTTTATTTCGGCAGCATGCCCCAAGCAAGCGGGAGAGGAGGACGTCTGTTATTTGCAAAAGTATGAGGTGATTAAGATGAAACTCACTAGTTCTGTCTCCGAGGTGTATGTAGTCCTTTTTGTATTTCCTTCTTTCCCTTAAGGTCTTACCAAACCACTAAGAAGACACTTCTACATTTCCCCAAAGTTGTTCATCTACATAGGTTAGATAGAGAATCCCTTGAAACAACCGTAGGTTCTTCAACGTTTCTTGTGTTTATATGTGAGCGATGAGTTAGGAAGAGAGTTCGCTATGTCGCAGGATTTGAGGTCAACTATTGTCTTTCTTCAACACAATATTTCAAAAGTGCAGAAGTCAAAATAGAAAAAGAAAACAAAAAATGCATTTTGCAATCGGCCTAGCTAACAACAAAATCATGAAAATACACACGCAAAACATAACAAATATTTTTTTCTCTTTATTTATTTATTGGAAGTATTGTTTTTGGGATTGGCCATTCACTGGGAGGGTGTCAGGTTCCCCCCTTAGATCCTGTAACCAATAAGTTCCTACCCAAATCTTCTTGGCCACCTTTAAAGGTCCGAGCCACAGATTCTGAAACTTAGAATGTTTGCCTTTAGGATTGTTTGCTCTGTCCCATTTTAGGACTAAGTCTCCTACTTCAAAATTCTTCTCTTTAGCCTTATGCTTATCAAACCATATTTTAACTATCTACTGGTGGGATATGAATTTTGATTTATCTTTCTCCCTTTCTTCCTCTAACATGAGTAGGGTGTCAATTCTTTGTTGTAAGGTCGATGAGGGATGCCCCCTGGACTCTTGAGCAAGTTGAAGAGATGGGAGGTATAACCCGTTCGACAGAATGGATTCCTATCCATATACTAGAAAGTATGGGGAATTTCCTATAGCTTCCTTGGGCATAACTCTATCTACCCATAAAGCGTTATGGAGTAGATTATGCCAATTCCTCTGGTTGTCTGCCACTGTTTTCTTCAATATCCTCACTAGGTTCTTATTAGTTGATTCTTCCACTCCATTTCCATGTGGATAATAATTTGCAGAGTATCTAATTATGATTCCTTTGTCTAGGGAATTTTTTTTTAATAAGGTGGAAGACAAGTAAGCTGCATTATCAAAAACAAGGACACAAGGGACACAGAACCTTCTGATTAGTTTTTGTTATATGAATTGGATTACCACCTTCTCGTTTACATGGGTTAGAGGAATGGCTTCTGCCCATTTTGTGAAATAATTGGTGGCAGTGAGTATGTACTTATGATGTTTTGAAGAACTTGGTGTAATTTATTCTATGATGTCTAACCCCCATTGCTCAAAAGGACTAGAAATGGTTAGTGGTTGGAATGGGACCGCTGCTCTCTTTTCTCTCCCAATGCTTACTTGACAAGTTTTACAGTTTCTAGCGTATGTGTGAGTGTCCTTGAACAAAGTGGGCCAATAATAGTCGACACTCAGTATCTTATGAGCGGTCGTATCTCCTGCAAAATGTACACCGACATGTCCATCATGGAGCTCCTTCGGAACCTTATCTGCATCTTCATGTTTGAGGCATACCAAAAGTACCCCATCATAATTAACCCAAAAGAGTATCGAATTTATGAGGCAATATTGCACAGATTTTAACCTAAGAGCTCTCCTTTCCCTAGGGTTGAGGTTATCTAGACAAGCCCCATCGTGTAGGAGATAAGTCAGTTTCTCATACCAAGACTCTTCCCCCAGGGAAATGTATGAAGCTTAACCACACCATAATGCCATTTCATTCTCCCATACGGGGTCTTCATTTACTTGGTCTTGAGATTCAACTGCCAGTTTGCATAACCCTTGTCCTTTAACTAGTTTAGCAGGTTTTATATCTAGATCAAATTCTTGAACTACTGCCATCCAATTTCCTCTTCTTTCCCCCATATCCTATTGACTAAATAGGGATTAGACTGCAGGGTGAGACACGATTACTTTGGTGTGGTTCTTGAGGATGTAAGATTTGAAATGTTTTACTACCTTATAAACCGTGTAAGATTGTTTATCTATAGAAATATAGTTAAGTTCAACACCTTAGAGGTTATTGCTCATGAATGATACAGGGGCTTTGTTTTTGTCATCATCCATCTGAGTTAATATTGTGGATAACAATTGGTCGAAAGTGAAAGTGTAGAGGAAGAAATCTTTGTTGAAATCAAAACTTCGTAGCACTGGGGCTTGAGAGATATTGATTTTGATATTGATGAAATCCTCCTTCCGTTCATCATCTCACTTAAACTCAACATAATTACGATTCATTCTTTGTAAGGGTTTGATAGTTTCCATGAAATCGAGAGTGAACTTCCTCACAAAATTGATTTTCCCGAAGAATGACTGCATAACCTTCTTATTGTGCGACAATGGAAGCTGAGCTATAGCCTTAATTATTTCTGGGTCTATGCAAATTCCTTCTTGAGATATGATGTGGCCTAACAACTTACCTTATTCGACACCAAATATAGTTTTCTTAGGGTTTAAGGATATACCGTATTTTCTACACCTTTCAAAAATATGGGTTAAGTGTTGGATGTGATCTTCCCTGTTCTTTGAATACAAAGTCACGTCGTCCAAGTACACTACTACACACTTGTTGATTAGTCCCTGAAATGATACATCCATGGCCCTCTAGAAGGCTTCTCCTGCATTGATTATCCCAAAGGGCATGCATTTATAAGAAAAAGTTCCCCACTTGGTTCAGAAAGTAGTTTTCAAATGGTCTTCCTATGAAACTAGAACCTGGTTGTAACCTGAGAAACGATCCAACAGGGAGAAAATATCAGAGCCAGACATGGTCTACAAGAGTTGCTCCATTGGTGGGACTAGGTAGTTGTCCTTTTCTGAAGCTTTGTTGAGGTTTCTGAAATCCACGCATAGGCGAATTTTGCTGGAATTTTTCCTCATAGGAACTAAATTAGCTACCCATGAAGAGTGTCTGACTTGGAAGATAATTTTGGTATCTAATAGTTTCTTTAACTTTTGACACATGAGAGGCTCCAGGGAAGGGTGGTATTTTCAGAGATTTTGTTGGAAGGGTTTTACTTCAGGCTTTAAAGGGATAGTGTGTTGAATGATACGTGTATCATAAGTTTTCAGATTTCGGTAAGACCATGCAAAGACATCCTGATACTGTATGAAGAGTTTGAGGTAGGACTTTATTTCCTCTTTAGATATGGTTTCGAGGTTTACGTTTTTTGGGTTTTTCAGGGTTCCGAGATTTATGGTTTCATGCATGGGACATGAACTACCGGTCTTCGCATTTTTTGACCCTTTAAATCTTTCTTTCAAGTCAAAAAGGTTTTCTAAATTAGCTATCCCCTTCAGGATTGTGTGATACTTCGATTGGTCGATCGACTAATTTATATGAGGGTTGGTTTCCGTCAGTTGTTCCTGGAATAATTCATCATCAATAACCAAGTCTTTGAAATTATCTTGATTAGTCATAAAGTTTATGATCTATTCATTTCCTTCAAAGACCTTCCAATTATAAATATTGTTGGGTACCGAGGGTTTGAAGAGGAGTTCTATAGTGAACCAAGAGGCTTGGTAATCTTATAGAGGTGATATCATTGAAGCAACGGTGGCCAGGGAATCAACAAGAGTGTTTTTCTCTATGGGAATCACTGTAATGTTGAAAGCTTCAAACTGCTATAATAGAATGTGCACTTCCTGCCAGTAATTCTTCAGGTGTGGAGAATTTCAATGTATAGTATTCCTTATCCATCTGACAATGATTTCAGAATCTCCGAAAACCTTCAATTCTTTAACATTTAAATCTATGGATTTCTTTAGCCCCTGTACTTTGGCTTCATATTCGACAATGTTATTCATGCATTCAAATTCTAGTCTACAAGACATGAAATGTAGTTTTCCTTTCGGATTAATGAGGATACACCCTCCTCCTGACCCTTATTTCAATTTAGGTCCATCAAAGTATAGGGTCCAAAATTGTGGGCAACATGTATCAACTTCCCCTTCCCTATTACTTTCCCTTTTCCCTACTACTAGTTCTGTGATCTCTAACGCAGGTTCTTGGCAGAAGAGGGTTTCTTCCGCCCTTTTCGGGAAATATTCTTGGAAAATCATTTCGGAGTTCTGAGTGAGAGGGACATTAGATGGGAGAGGGGAGAATTTACCGAAGTAGGAGTCACATGAATAATTTCCTAACACAGGAAACTCTATTGATGAGCATTCGTTTAGGGTTTCTAGATTGGTAACAATATGTTTTAGATATCTTTCCCTATCAATTTTGATCATATTTTTGTGCCCCTTTAATGGAAGCCAAAGGTGAACCCAGTCTTTACTAAAGTATCCTTTTAATTTCTCAGACCAATATCGACTTAATAATAACCCATAAGCTTCTAGAATATCTACTATAATGATGTCAATTACTTGCACAAACTTAGGATGGGTCGCTATTATGATCATCACATATTTTAGCTCTCCCATGACCTTCACTTGGGTTCTGTCTAGTTTTATTACATGTTTGTCACTTTTGAGAGGGACCGCATTTAGTTTTTTTCAGATAGAAAGTGGCATAACATTAGAGGAGGCTCCTGAATCAACCAAATAGTTATGGAGATTTCTGTCGAAGACTTCAAACGCTAATATGAATGGTGGAACAAAAGGTTTTCCCTTATTATCTTCAGAACATGTGTTCACAATTGGTTTATTTACTAGATCTGAGGGATTTAGATTTCTTCCCTGATCATTTCTTGTTGTAGGATTCTCTACTGATTTCAAAGCTTGTAGAAGGAAGTCTTTTTGCTGAGGGATTCTACATAAGTCCATAACTGAGATATTAGCTTTCATATTCTTCAAATATTCAACTACGTTGTAATCTAGCTTGGGCGATTCTCAGGTATGGATGATTATAGGGTTCTTATGGGGAGAAAAAGGTTCTTTCGGGTGATTGGGAGTTGATATTCCTTCCAAAGTTTGGGTAGTAGTAAGGTCGTTAGAGACAGGTTGACCCCTACTTCGTGTTTGAACCACGGAGACCTCTGCGGGTGGTTATTGAAAATCAAATAGGTCTTCGGAAGACATAATTAGGTCAGGATCCCATATTAGCATGGACGTATATTCTGGTGGATCAATCTCTTACTGATCAGAAATATTCATAACTAAACCGCTTGATTGTTTGGTCTGGGAGACTTCGTCTAGAAATCAGTTAGCCATCAAATTCATGGCAAGTACCCATCGAGGGTAGTCTCTTTCAGAGTGGTTTTCTTGGTGATAAGTACAGAAAGATTCAAATGCTACATTTCCCAGATCGATATTTAAATTAGCTGGCGGAGGTTCAATTGATTTGAATGGTGGGTTCCTTTTAATTAAAGGATTATAGAGCCTTTAGCCTTGGTTTCCCTCCCCTGCACTTCTTTTCATGTATATGATTTCTTTTGATAACTTCTTAACCATGCGTTGTAGGTCTTCTATGTCTCCATTACCATTTTCAGGGCCCTGTTCTATTTTTTTCCCTTGGGGCCTAGTGAGCAATTGTCCTCTTTGGGGAGGGGGTTGAACTTATTTATTAACTAAGGATACTTGACTTTATTTTCATCCTTTCATTTTGAACTCTATCGTTTTGGCTTCTTCAAAATTCTCATCCAGGGTTCATTTGGCATCCCTCTTCACAAACATGGAAATAGAAGCTGGGAGAGAATTAGTGTATACTTCGATTTGCAACTCTTGAGTAGGTTTAGCTTCGGGATAGAATTTTTTTAAGATGGTGGTAAATATTTGATTAAAGTCTTTGACCCTTTCCTTCGAACTCATGGTGGTGGTGAATAATTCAGACATCAAAGCTCCTGTAGTAGTTTCTTCTGCAAATTTATCTAGGAAATCTTTTTGGAACTTTTTCCAATTGGTTATGGATCCTACAGGTAAGTTAAAATACCACGTGGAAGATGAATTCTCAAAAGTGTAGGGGAACAACCTACAAAATATGTCTTCATGCTGGACATTCATCAGTCTGATAGCTAGTATGAATTTCTTGATATGATCTTTAGGTAGTCTTGAGGTTTCTGGGTCAAATTTAGGAAGTAACTTCTCTGGATGTCAGGGAAGGTTATGGACTCGCCCTGGTATGGCTAAAGCATCTCTGGCCAACCAAGGTTGATTTTTTTGAGGTGGGTTTCCCCTTTATTCATCATGGTTTTTATTGTCTTCCATATCTTCAGATCTCAAGTTAAACTCTTCTTCTTCCAAAAAATTGTCCGACTCAGAGACGTCGCTGGATGGCGTTTCAGGGATTAGATTAAGAGGATGTTTGATTTAGGTGATACAAAAATCTATTAGGTATTCTACTGTGTGCACAAAAAACTAGTTGGGGGTGTCGACCACTGGTCTGCTTATTTTTTATCTTTGAGGAAGTATCAGAGCTAAGGAAAACGCACCGATATGTCGAGTGTATTCTCTTGTGATTCTTCTAAATTGATTTTATTCCTCGCGAGGAAGAGCGTAAGGTATATCAAGGAACAAGTGTTCTTCCTCAAGCTGGGGTGAGTCACTCGTTTCAGGAGTACTTAGTGTGTGTGGGTTGTCTTGGGAATGACTAGCCATGCATGTGGGCTATTTTGAATCTACAAGCTGTCTGAAATATTATATGGAAAATATATTCAGCCATTCATTCTCAGGCCCTCCTTCTAGTACCAATTCTGTTGATGGGTCCTAAATCCCTTTAACTCAACAACAGGAACCAAACCTGCCACCAAGGCCCAATTAGACTCTGAAACATTTACTGGTGGAACAGTTCTCTAGATCTTGTGATATGGCCAATTAATCGATGGGATTTATGCTTTCTCGTGAAGGACTCTCCTCCAGTTCAGACGTTCTCTTTTTTTGTATTTTATCTTAGGTGAAACTGATACAATATGGAAATCCAATATAAACCAACTAGGCAACAAATTCGAAACAAACTAAACTACTGGGGAAGAGGCTGAGCTAGGGATAACCCTTTACTTGAGCATGCAGTCAATGATTGTCAACCACATGCCTAGTACTAATACATTAACCATGTGAATATTCCAATTACTGACTAAGATACAACTTATCAAAAGAAAAAATGCATGTGATAAACGATGACAAGTAAAATAATTCACTCAACTCTAATCATCCATCACATAATAACACAACGATTCATTTTCATCATTAAAGAAAGAACTGTAAAACATTGCATCAAATAACTTATCAATATATTTAATAGCTCTTACTCCTTACTGCATCCATTCATGAGATGAGATAGGAAATATTTCTTCTCCACATCCAATCATACACACATTTGATGAAAAATTAAACTTGTCTCTGGTCCAGAAGGACTTCTCAATTAAAGGCAGCTCCAAAATAATTCTTAACAAAACAAAAAATGAGAGTTTCTTGCAATAACCATCAACCTTTAACTAATCGGTTGATGCTCCTATTTATAACATAAGATTGACTAAAAATAACAGCTAGAGTGCAGATGATTAAAACAAAATTCTCCACATGGTATTCTCTCCTATCAGTTTTTCTAAGAGTCATCTCAAGATATCACTTAAAAGGGTGACTCTTCTAGTACTCCGACCACTAGATGAACAACTCCTCGCAGGTGTTGGCGTATGGGAATCTATGCTGGTCCATCGGGGCCGTGTAAATATCTCTTATCTCTACTGCATGTGCCCAATACTTGACTAGAATGGCACTTAACTATTGCAGCATAGCCTGAGCCTTAATCGGGTGTTCCATAAACTGTCGCACCTAACCTGGCGTTGTGTCTGTCACCTTTGCTATTTCTTAAGCCCATGCTAATTCTTGATCGATATGCGATTTGACTATGTTGCGCAAGTCGACAAAGTCATCGGGTGTCCCAAACTCAGGGAGTCTGATGTCTTTCATCACTCGATTGATCTTGATCCAGTGTTTCTCTCATTTGGCCCATTTCTCTTGAATTTATCGGTGTGGTTCCTGAGACATTTTTGCCCAATACTCGACCGATTTATTTATGCGATCAAGACTTCTTTTGTTCAACACCCAAATGTCATGTTCTTCTTTATCTTGGCCATGTTGGACTGCACCAATGTAGTCGACTCTCTCGACGGCTTGTTGCACTTTTTCATACCATTGCTCCATATATTTGCACATCACAAGTGCCATGAGGGTGTCCTCCTGGAGCTCAAATATCCTTGCAGTGAATAGGTGTTGCTCATCTTTGATATTTCTATAGGCCTCCTTGAATTCACTCCTGAGGTACATCGCAGCCTGTGTGGTGTCATCATAATACTTATCCAAGTGGCGCACATGTTCTATTTCCTTCAGGGTGGAGGCCATCTCCTTTTCATGTCTTTTAGATCTGTCCAGGGTGGCATCTGTGATTGCCATACTTGTGCTGATGAGTTCAGGTGTCTTAGCATGTCCTGTATTGATCAGATGTTCCTCTGTAGTGATGAGGATGGAGCGATCTAAAGTGATCCTCCTCTTCTTGGTGGTCATCTGGATGATATCTTTCCTTTTCCTATCATAAGTTATGGCATGTATGTCAGATAATTCATCCATGGGTTCGGGAATTTGTTGACCCCCCCATGTGAGTGTATTCCCCAGACTTCCAATGGTGTATACTTGTTCATGATTGGGTTCTTGAACTTCCTCGTTGTGCTTCGAAGGCTCGACTTATGTCTTTCTCTCATTGGAGGTTTGAGTACCGAATGAAATATAAGTTTCGGGGATAGACTCAATACTTACTTGTTCATCGCCCGCTAAGACGTCGATTTCCTGCTGTGGGTCTCCTTCCTTTGGCTCGTCCAACCTTAGCTCGCCCTTGAGATTGTTTTCTTTGGTCCCCGACACATCGAGCAGTTTAATGTTTAGGACACTTTCGACTTCCTTTTCTTTCTGTGAGGCCTCCTGAATTTGAGCGTCAGGAACAAGAGAAGATGTCTTCTTAGGTCCCTTTTCTTCTTCGACATGCACAAGGGTCCCAAGAGATACCCCTGGGCTCTCATCATCATCATATATCTTTATCAACTCACTTAGGGGGTTTTATGCACTGGTCCTTTGTGATGCTTCGACGGTATTTAGCTAATCCGAAACACCTGTCGACGATCTAACTGATGGCGTTGTGAATTCAGGGTCATCTAACCCAGTAATTTCATCAAGGTCTATGAATTCATGGATGCTTGGTCCCGTCTGGCTTTCATCTAGGTTGTCGGCAGGGAGCCTTGGCATATTTATGATATTCAGGTCATTTTGTAGCTGATCCATTATCTGCTGCACATTTTCTATCATGAGTAACACCCTCTTCCATGCATCTTGAGCTTCGAGGGAGATTTTATCTTGCACCAAGATTCCATAGGGAATCTTTGTTGCTTCAGCTGCTACCTGGGGGGATTCTTCTACTTCGACCACTATCATTTCTTCTTTGGCCTTGAGGGCTCCTTGAGCTGATTTTTCTATGATTGTTTCCTATTCATCTAGGCTCATGGCTCTAAACTTGGTCATTCTGGGGTCGACCATCCTTTCCACCACTTCATCCCAGTATTGGGAATTTTCGGTGAAGACCTCATCTTTGAATTTTTCATGGGTGTATGGAAAGCATGACGACACTTGCGATGCATGCTTCAAAACTAAACCCCTTGGGTCATGTTTGCGGAAATGACTAGTCTAGAATTAGAACTCCAATTGGCTTAGTCCTTCCTGCTTTGCTTGATCAGTGTCTTTTACTAGGTAGAAACCTATATGGAATCCATAGGGTATAAATGCTTGCTTATTATCTTTCACTAGGGTAGCGTTGTAACCTTGCAGGATGGTTTGGTAGCAAATTTCCCCCACAACAAGCTGGTCAGGAACATGTGCTTCTAGGAGATGAGGTGCTCCATTGGCCCCGAATACCTTGATGTAGGTATCACGTTTGTCCAAATACCAGTGGCCTACTTTTTCTATCACCTTTTTCGCCGCAACTGATAGCCTTGGACACTCTTTCTTTAAAAGGATAAAATGGATGCGAGCAATGAATTCATTGTAGATGAGGGAGTAGGATTTTTTTTACCCATTCTCCCATAAGATGCTGACATATACATGGACCGGGAGTTATGAGGTGTGCCAGCTCAAATTCAAGCCAACAAAGACATTTCTGGTGCACATGATGTCCAACAAATACAAATCCATGTAGAAGGATGGAGTCTCTCCTTCCTTTGGCGTCCGATCCTGTTGAATGCAGATGCTTAGCTATTTTGAAATGATGGAACCCCAGTTAAAAACTCTCCCAGAAATGGATATAGTGTAAGCTAGAGGCATCCAAGCCTCTGGGAACCTAGAAAAATATTTCTCCCCATATAATCGATAGATGAGGGCCATTAGATAGATATACGACTCCCTTAAGTTGTCCTTCTGGTACCAACGAGAGGTTCGATTGGTGTATTTTTTATATTCTCTCCACCACGAAGCCATCACCTGACCGATGTTGTGATTCTCATAAAAGTTGACGACGAAATCAATGTTCAGTCGTTCTTCCGGGTCTCTATGATTGTAACAATTCTGCACCTCTACTGGAAGGAAAACCATGACACACTTTCCATTGACATCATTAATCAAACACTTCTACATGTCTATGTGGTTGATGAGCCACTTTAGGATTTCTATGCAGGGGATCACTGGAGTTCTGCTTTCCACCATGTGCAAGTATGATCTTCGAATGTTCGAAAAGACTTCGTCATCGAGCTTCCTCATATCTGGGTCGCTATGCGGGATATGTTCCGAGAATTCTTCCCTGCTGATCTTCTTGAAGAGTTCTCCCCAGTGTGGGAATACTGCCTTACCCCCTGTGTTTTCCTCTGTGTCTCCAAAGATTGGAGGTTGAGTGAAAATATTCTTGGTGTACGTTCTGATGACTGGTTTAGGCCTTGGAGAAAATTCTAATTGTTTTGCTAGCACTGGGGACGATCCTTCTCCCACATTTGGTTCCTTTAGCTTAGGCTCTCTTGATGATCTCCTAGTGTTTGGATTTCTTGGAGGAATTTTTCTTGCAAATCAAAATAAAATCCTTTAGGGCCCATTCACATAGCGATATTGTATATATGAAGTGAAAACACAGAAATTCTAGACTGGTACATACCTGTAATGCTTGCTAAACTTTATAGTTTGATACTCATGGGGGGCTCGAGCTCGTCTCGCTCCTATGGATGCTCTGAAACTCCTTTGCACACATAATGATCTTGTTTACTATGGCTCGAGAGGATTTAATGGGGAAGAACTTAACGATCGTATCAACCAATTAATTCGGGTGATGAATGAAATTCAAACAAATCTACCACCAAATCTCTGCAATTTAATTCATTATCTGTTGACGACGGAGGAACGGAGGGTGATGTGTTCTATCGGTAAATTCAAATAGTCCTTTTGATTCATGCATGAATTAGCAATTAATGTGAGATTTGGAATCAATTATTCCCTTAAATGCTCTGGATCGCAATGTATCTAGCACTAAAATTTCCCATCGTGTCGCTTTCCTAGTGGGTGTATCGGGAGTCAACAATGTGTTACAGGTGTTTTCGATGATGTTCTTCTGTACAAAACCTCCGACGCCGATCAATTTCATCGTACAGTGCTGACATGGAAAAACTGGCTTGGGACACGTGGCAAATGAAACTAGTGACTCAGCTCATGAATATTAGTTGGAGTTGGGACCTTCCTCTAGTTATGCATTCTTAAACTAAACCTGGGATTGCTGATGCCAAAAAGGTGTTGGGGATCGATGATCGAGGATAAAGCTATCGCATATTTTCCTTTGGGTTAGCATCTTCAAAACTCCCAATGCCGAAACATTTTGAGAGTCGGCGATTGGAGAAAAACTTGTAGTGTGGTTCGAACGTTGGTCGTGGTTTGGTCTTCTCCATTTCACTAAGTGCGTCGAGTATCGACCATTGGTGATATAATTTATTTCTTTGTTAACATCTACTCTTTTCGCATTTTACTGACACCGAAGGGGATCAGTTGTCGAAGATATCCTTGTGTGATGGCAGTCACAAAATAAAACTTCCTTTTTCTGATGCCGATGCCGATGAATATCGACGCTCGGTGACTGGATTTTTTGAGTGATTTTGCTTCATTTTTTAAACCCTTCTAATGATGAATTTGGGCCCATCGGGTGACATGTTTTGGTTGTTGATTCTTTATTTAAAGGTTAGGCCTTTCAAGTCATTAGTTTTCATAGATTCAAGCAAACTTTGAAATAATTAATGAGAGCCAAGATGATAAGCAAAGGCAACATTTTTCGCAATGAAGTCAAATCATACAGTGAAAAAGATCAAGTGGTACCCAAAAAGTAGAATTTGACACAGGATTTTTAGGGTGTTTTGAGTGATCAATAGAACCATGCCTCTATGCTCTTTCTCTAAGCTTGAATATGATAAATAGCTCCCCCTTTGTCATCAATGGAAAATGTATCTTTACATCTAGGGCTACTCCCCCTAACTGAACTGTCCGTGGGGATACTCCCCCTGACTGAAGTCTTCTTGAAACTGATCTTCCAACTTGAACTTTCCTCTTTATGGTGCTTCCTTGTGTAAATCTAACACATATAAGATAATCATTCAAAATAATTCATTTTGGAGTAGAATTACTCCGAGTCTCTGGCATAGATACTCAAAGTATTCCCGTGTAAGTGGTTTTGTAAATATGCCTGCCACTTGTTCTTTTGTGCCCACATATTCAACTCTGATGTTCTTCTCTGTAACATGTTCCCGCATAAAGTGATACTTGATTGGAATGTGTTGCATCACTGATTTATTTGAGATATTGATGGCGGTTGTATTATCAAAATATATTGGAATGGGATCATCATACTCAACCTGTATCCCATCATACTCAACCTGTATATTTGTCAGAGTTTGTTTCATCCATAAAACCTGTGTACAACATCCTGCTGCTACAATATACTCTACCTCAGTTGTAGATAAGGATACTGATGATTGTTTCTTGCCTAGCCATGATACTAAACACTCACCCAAGTAGAGCGCTGCTCCACTGGTGCTTTGTCGGTCATCAATGCAACCTTCTCAATCTGCATCTGTGTAGGCAATAAGTGATAGATCCTTTCCTTTTGGATACCATAATCCAAACTCTTCTGTTCCTTTGAGATATTCGAAAATACTCTTTACTACTAATACATGTGATTCCTTTTGTGCTGCTTGAAATTGTGCCACCTGTCCAACTGCCTGCATTACATCTGGTATGGATGTTTTCACATATAGTAAGCTATCAATCATTGACCTGTATTGCCTCTGGTCTATAGAATTTGAATCATCATATTTTCTCAACTTGCAAATGGTTTGCATAGGAGTGGTAACTAGTTTGAAATATTCTGAACCTCTTTAGCATTTCTCTAATACACTTAGTTTGATAAATAAAAATTCCTTGGTTTCTTTGACATATTTGAAGACCCAGAAAGAAGGATAGTTCTCCAAGTAATGACATTTCAAATTCATTTTGCATATCCTTTGCAAATTTCTTGATGTAGAGGTTGTTGTCTATGCTTCCTTTCCATAATTCATTGGGAGTTTTTTCATTGTTGTTTATGATCATTACTCTGTTTTAAATGTGAACTGTTGTATGCACTGCATGTGTCCAAAAAATATCTATCAGTTTGGAATCGATTAGCATTGTTCGAGCCATTTCCTATGTAATTATCATACATTATGATGATGTTCCTTTGTCTTTGAACTACTCTTTGAACCAATCTATGAATCCATGCTCTCATCCATACTGTCTAAGAATCTACTTGCACAACTGTCCATAATGTTGAACCATTTATCACTATACTATCATGAAGTCTTGATTAATCCATCAAATTGTACTTCTGCTAATTGATTGCTCTGGTTTTGTCTTCTCAAACTCTGCAATATTCTCAAAGGATGGTTCTTTAGTCTGTCACATCTATCACATAGACTCCCCCTGTCTAATATTCATATTACCTGGGAGTCTCTAAGATAGATGACTCAAAATAATTCCTTCTCTGATGTGTATTCATCATCATATTCATTGGTAGATTCATCATCATCTTCATTAGTAGAGTCATCATCTCTCTGAGCTCTGACTTCTTTATTTCTATCTATGGATTCATATTTCACTACAATGCTTGAAAGTACAATCTCTTGAACCTGTTCCTTATTTACATGTCCTTCTTTTCTTTCAGTTATTCTCCAAACCTTTATGTATCTGACATATTTCTTTTTCTTTGTAGAATTTTCTTCATCTCGTTTTATTTCCAATCTTGCAATCTCCAGGACCTGGTCTTTCTTCACCTGTTCTTCGTGTTTTCTTATCCATACTTTCTTATATCTGATATCAATGTTCTCTTTCATGGAAGTATCGATCATGCTTATACAATCACTAGATATGTGTCCATATTTATGAAATTTGTAACATTCAATGTTACATGGGGCCACATATGCACTTCTTGCTTGAACATTTATTTTATAATCCCTACAATCTGCAACCTTATGTCCAAAATTAGTACAATAAAAACAATGACCATAAAATAAATTTGCATACCTGGGAGTGAATTATCTTCTTTTTGGTGTAGTCCTTCTGAATTTCTTCCTTGAATGATCATGATCATGATTAAATCTTCTTTATGGCTTGAACATGAATGGTCTTCTTGAATATGTATCTTCAATAGTTTTCTTAGATTCTGGTTGACCATGATTCCTTCCTTTGAGTACTTCTGCATAACTCTTTCTATTTTCTTCATTCTTCTTTTCTAGCAACCTTGAGTGCTTCTCTTCATTCTCTATAACTGATGTGGATGTTTCTATCTCTTCAACGTTCTTGTTGAGCTTGATGATTTTACTTCTCAATGTGACAACTTCTTCTTCAATCTTCTCAACCTCTTCTTATTTCTTCATTATCTAAGGCTTCATGACTTATTCTGTTCTTTTCGCTTCTTCAAGCTGAATTTTTAATGTGATTATTTCTTCTTCAAGTCCTTTCTCTTCTTGACCAAACTCTGCCTCAAGCTAGTTTAGATCATTAGTTTTTTCCTTAAGATGATCTGTTAATATCTTCTCTCTCATTTCCGCTTCTTCCTTCTGTGATTCTATGTTGGCTTCCAAATACTGCTTTTGATATTCAAGATTTTCTTCGATCTTTCGAGTTTCTTCTAGCCAAGTTCTTAAGTTTTCGATGACTTGTTGGGTTCTTCAAAAATGTGAACACTTTCCTTTTGTTTCATCAATTATTTCTTGAGTGACTTGTTTTCTTCTCTTAGTTAATCTAAAGAACTAATCAATTCTGCTTCATAATTGTCTTCCTTTTCAATTAGTTTTTATATCTCAATTCCTTCATGGCATTCTATTTCAATATGTCCACATTTTTCACAATTAAAGAAAAACAACATACCTCTGGTGATTATGTACTCTTCATCTTCCAAATCTGTTTGACATGGTGAACATATTTCTTCTTGATCTGTATCTGCATCTTCTTTGGCATTTTCTGAATCTACGATGGGTGAAGAATTTATGTCATGTAACTTATCCAAAAGTTCTTTGGTTGATGAACACTTACTAACCTTTTCTCTTACTAGATTAGGTAATCCTTCCTAGATGAAATCCATTGCTATTTTTTATTCTTCTTCAATTCCTTCATGGCTGCAGCCTTTGCCCTTTTTGAACTATCATATCCTATAACAACTAATAGCCAAATATAATGTCCCTGTGCCTGTAAAAATGCTTTCATTCTTCTGCTCCACATCTGATAATTAAAACCATTCTGACCGTTAAACATTGGTACTCCATTCTCAGAATAATCCATGATATCCTTCCAGTGGTTAAACTGTTTCCTGAAGGAACCAACTCTGATACCAATTGTTGGATTACTGAGAGGGGGGGGGGTGAATAAGTAATAGAGTAATTCAATCCTTTTTAACCACAAATGAAAGTGTTATATCAATGTAGCATTATCATATAATAGTTGCAGAGTAAATAAACAATGAACAAATGAGAAATCATACACATAGACAATACACCAGTGTTTTTACGTGGAAACCCAAAGTGGGAGAAAACCACATAATGTTTTTTCTTATATGTCTTTAAGAATTACATTCATTGAAAGCACCAACTTCCTTTGTTTTTCAGCTGCAACTGGAAGGAGGCTCCAACCCCCTAGTTTATCAGGCTACAACCTGAAGGAATCTCCAACTCCACAATTCTCTGGCTACAACCAGAAGGAGGCTCCAACCCCCTAGTTTCTCAGGCTACAACTTGAAGGAAGCTCCAACTCCCCAATTCTCTAGCTACAACCAGAAGGAGGCTCCAACCCCCTATGTTCTCTGGATACAACCGAAAGGTGGATACAACCACCTGTCCTTGCCCCATCCAACCACCTTGATGTATAAGTAAAATCATAGAACCACTGTCACACTATCACTGTGAGATATACTGTTGTAAACTTGTACCAATCAACGTTCACCAAACAACCTGTACCAATAACCTGAACCATGCATCAACCATGCATCAACCTGTACCTCAACCTGTACTATAAAAAAGTGAATCAACCATGCACCAACCTGTACCAAACAATCTGTAATCAACCTATACCATAAACAAGTGCATCAACCATGCATCAACCTATACCAAACAACCGGTAATCAACCTGTACCATAAACAAGTGCATCAACCATGCACCAAACTATAACTCAACCTATACCATGACCAAGTGCATCAACCATGCACCAAATATGTACCAATCATGTATCAACTACTCATCAACTATGAATCATCAAGATGTACCAACATCATCAACTATACACCTCATGTATGTGCCAACTCATCAACTACTTGTCTCAACCATGTACCCAACATGTACCTCAACCAAAAGCC
>ML810497.1:382953-397768 GCA_009831015.1 Picea engelmannii | reverse complement strand
ACACCTCATGTATGTGCCAACTCATCAACTACTTGTCTCAACCATGTACCCAACATGTACCTCAACCAAAAGCCCTCATCAATTTCATCATCCAAATCTGATTTGTAACTCTATAATAGACCTAGTGTATAAGATCACATACCCGCAAACCTTCCTTACCTTTAAAAACAAGAGACTAACATTTTCATTAAACTTTACTTTAGTCTCACATGACTAATTTTGAATTAGTTAACAACCCTAACTTGAAATAATCATAACTATGTACCTGTAATGAATACAGATCTAAAAATGGTACAAAATGTTCTTCAATGTCTTTTATGCAATTCCTCCAGACTTCACTACTTGGAACCTCTCAGAAAAGGAGTTATAACAAAAATGACATACCTTGTTGAATTATGGCTTATTCTAGAGAGAGAACTTGTAGAGCGTGCCTCGCACAGAATATTTGTTTTATGGATCTGAAAATTGTACCCAAAATATTAAAGACTGTAATATAACCAATAAATTTGGTCTTACTAAATTTGTATTTGTTATGAATAAGTTATGACATTTTTACATGAAACACCTGTTTTAGACTAGTTTCAGGACTAGCCACAAACCTTGTTTTCCACGGTGTGTAACTTCAAAAATACAACAACACACAAGATGAAATTTGTATAACAGATACTTGGATATGTTTCCTTAATGGCCTCCCAATTTCACTATCTGAATCATTCTATAAAAAAATGTATTGCGAAAATGGTGAGATGAACTGTAAATAACATACCTTAGAAAACATCATCAAAAGAATTTATCCTCCCTTGAATTTCGGCCTTCTTTACTTCACCTTCCCTTTGAAATTTGGCTTAGATATCCTTTGGTTACCTCAGTAACATATATATATTCAATATGCTCAAGTGTGATTAAAATGAGAGAGCCTTTCCTCTTATTTATACTTTTATGTAGCTTCCTCAAGGGGTTACCCTTTAAAAATCTTAACCCACATTCCTTATTTTAGGGTTAACTCACTTCTAATTTCTCCATTAACTTTATTATTTAAATAATTTATTTTTTATTAACTTTGAATTATAGTACACTCATCACTTCACTTTATTATTTACCTTCTAAAATCTCTTAAACCACTTTGATTACTTTGACCTTTTGGGGCTTCTAGATAACTCTCTAACCATGAGGAGTTATGGGACATTACACATACCACTGGAAATGGAATGACATGTAATAACCATATAGAATAGGCTTGCCTATAAATATATCAAAACTCATACCATTATCCATCAAACAAAATTTGGTCCATTACCCAAACCTAGGTTCTCCAACTTCTCATGGCCATAACTCTCTAGCCGTGAGGAGTTATGTGACGTTCCACATACCACCAAAATGGAATGACATGTACTATACATATAGAATATTCTTACCTTAAAATATATTAAAACTCATACCATTATACATGAAACAACCTTGGGTCCATTACCCAAACCTTTGTGCCACCATAATTCACTACCAAACTTTCTCCAAGGGTTGACATCAATCACTAAGGGTTGACATTAATCTACAATATCACTCTCAAATGGTTGGCATCGATGAAAACCAACAATCCATACCAATTGTCCATCAACTTAAGCCAACTGTCCATCAACTTAAGCCAACTGTCTGACAATTTTCAATCTACCTTATTGCATGGGGATTTAAAAGAAGAATTCTACATGGAACAATCTCTTAGTTATGCCCAAAATGACTCTAGCCTTGTTTATCTCCTTAATAAATCTCTTTATGGTATTAAGCAATCTCCTCAAGCTTGGTATGCCAAAATGGACAACTTTCTTCTTGACAGTAAATTTTCTAGATTCCATTATGATCCTAATGTCTATACCAAGAAAGTAGGAAGACATCTCATAATTTTTTCTTTATGTTGATGACCTTATCCTCATTGGTAGTGACCCTAAAATTTTAACCCATGTGAAATCTAGCCTTAAAAATAAATTTGAAATGACAGACTTAGGCTATTTGCATTATTTCCTTGGCCTCCAAGTATTGCAAACCAAGGAAGGAATCTTTCTTTCCCAATATAAGTATGCATGCGACCTTCTTTGCTACTTTCACATGGATGATTCTAAACCATCACGTTCTCCCTTCTAGTTTGGAGTCAAACTTGTTACCACTTGTACTTATCCTAAAGTTGATGCCACATTGTATTGTTATTTAGTTGGCAGCCTCTTATATTTGACTCATACCCATCCCGATATTTCCTTTGTTGTTCTCTTGGTATATGAAAACACCTGATGAAAGCAATTGTAAAACATTGAAAAGGCTACTTCAATATATATAGGGTACATTTCAGTTTGGGATACATTACATTTCAAGGGGCCTCCTTTGTTGGTTGGTTTCACTGATTCAGACTAGGTCGACGACCCTCATGATCGAAAGTCTACTAAAGGTTATGTTTTCAGCCTTGGTTTTGGACCTATCACTTGGGATTTTATGAAACAACATGATATTGTTGTTTCTTCAACAAAAGTAGAATACTGAGCAACGATTAATGCAAGTCAAAAAGCCTTGTGGCTTTGATAGATCCTTTCATAGTTTGGATTCCAACAACAACATTCTACCACCCTCTGGTGTGAAAATCATAGTGACATCAAGCTTTCCAAAGATCTAGTTCAACATTAGTGCAACAAACACATCGAGCTACACATGCACTTCATAAAAAATCTCATTCATTATTGAGTTATTAAAGTTCTATTTTTCCCTATATAAGATCATGTTGCATACATTTTCACAAAGTCTCTTATATAAGTGAAGTTTTCAAAATTTTGATCTATGTTAGGAGTTCGAGAAGTTGTCATTAAGGGGGGATAGGCTCTAATTCCTCCTTCCTTCTCCTATTGTTTCACCTTTGTAAATGATTCAACCCTAGCCCAAGTTGTTCTTAAGAGGGTTTTGACAAGTCTAAATGTACTTTCATGTAGGTAAGGGAGAACACCTGATGACAGGTCCCAATTAGAACTACTCTCATTTGGTGTAGCATTTTCGATGAGTATATGGGCCTTGTTGTTGCTCATAATTAAAAGAAGAAAAAGGGGAAAGACAACATATTGCCCCCCAAAAATTTCTAATTAATATTGAGACTAATCTAACTTAAATAAAAAATAATCTAATCTAACTAATCCTAATGTATCCTGGGAGAAAAACTAAAATAGTGAGTATAGTGAGAGATCATATCATCAGAATAAAAAATAATTCATGTATGTTAATGCTAAATGATAGTAAAAATGTTTCAAATACAAAGACAATTAGTTGTTCAATGAATTCATAACATTTCTTCTGTACTCACAAGGAAACATGCGACAACATGAGAATATATAACAAAGTGAAAAAATGGTTCATACAACAAAATTCTATGCTACTCAGGTAGAAAATAAATGCAAAAATAATAGTCTCATATACATTCATCAAAGATACAAATTTATGGACCCAATTCCACTGAACATTGCATTCCTCTGTCTGATACCTTTCCAACGAGGTATCATGGACCCAATTCCAACACATGTAGGCCAAGTTATGGTCGTTTAAAAAGCGTCCCTCACCAACCATCGATCAACCTTGTGGGTGAATTTGGACCGTTGATCCTCAACCTGCAAAAATGAAATCCCACATGCATAAGAGAGTTCAACAATTAGAGATTTAAATGGTTTAGTCCCTATAGATAGTTTGAATAAGAATCTGGGAGGACATAGGACCCGTGGCTTTCGATATAATTTTATCTAATTTTTCCTTTTTTAAAATTAGGAAAATAATTCAAAAAAAAGAAAAAAAAGAGAGAAAAGTGTTTATGTTAATCTAGATTAATTACAATTATTGACAAAATTAACACAATTACCCATATTCTAGAAAGAAAGTTAAAATTAAGTTAATATAATTACCCTCATCAATGTAAAATAAAAATGACTAAAATTAAAACTAATAAAATAATAATTACCTTACCCCCTAAATTTGAACTTATGACCTTCGAGGAAGAAACACACGTTTTTAACCATTAGTCCCATTCATGCTGTTTACTCCTCTTACTTACGATAAATTAGTAATCAATGAAAATTCATAAATGGAAATAAAAAATAAAATAAAATAAATAATAAATAAATAAAAATAAAACAAAATAAATAAATAAAAGTAAAACAAAAACAATAAAATAAATATAAAAAATAAAACAAGAAATAAAAATAAATAAAAAACAATAATATCTCCCCCTCCCCCACCATCATGGACATAGTTTGTGGGATATAAAATCCCATATGAATAAAGTTTCAATAGATAATATAGTTCCCATGCCATTCGAGAGGGGAGAAAGGAAATCCTAGAAAACAAGAAATCCTAAAATTAAGGAGATGTGTCTTGATCGTTGATTTTTCATGGGAAGTTTTATATGGTACATGTGAGCGCCAATGGGGATGGACATGGGATAGTACATTATATTTTGGTGGATGAGGGAGAAATAAACATTAAATTAAATCTAAATCAAAAAGAAAAAAAAATAAATTAAATTTACAATGAAAAAAGAAAATAAAAATTTGATTTGATTTGTTTTTATTTTTTATTTTTTATGTTCATATATGAGAAAAATGATGTACATGTTAAATAGTTAAATTGTTAGTCTATTTAACATAAATGGTTAATGCATTTATCATGGGGGAAAACCATCAGAAATACCATGTGGTTTTTCAAAACCATGGGAAAAATGAATATAAATTAAATAAAAATACAAATTAAAATAAAAATGAAATAAAATAAAAACAGATACAAAAAAATATGTATAAGATAGAAAAATAAAATAAAATAAAATAAAATTACAAGTTAGAAAATTAAGCCCAAATTACATAAGTTAAGGTTCCATGCCCCTCAGGGTTCCGCTGGTCAGGATTCCTTACCTAGGGGCCAAAATTTGGAAAAAGGTGTATAAGGTAGGATTTTAGAAACCAAGCACCATGGAGTGGAGAGAGGATATATAACGATGAAGGATGTGGAGATTAATATGCGACAAAGGGAAAACGACGGAAGTGAAGTATATGACACTTCGTGTGATGATTTAATGTCACAAGTAGCAATGGGTGGAAAAAAGAAATCGACTCCAACCAAGCACATATCACAGGTTAGTCCACTCAATATGCACATCTCAGAGGGCATACGTGCTTAGATTGCGAGGAGCGGGAATACAACTAGGTCGAGGAAAAGGTCCTTATTCCATACCACTATACAAATGCGGCAGATAAATAAGAGGCATCAAATGACGATACGACAATGAATCACAATCTAGAGTAGGAATGGGCCTTTTAACCTTGGTTTTGGTGAGAGGTAATACTGGAAAGGACTCAATATAGATCATTCTGAAAAGATTCAGGGACATTCTTATGAGAAAGGTCGATCTGATAGCCTTAGGGGATTTGGACCTCGAGACAAATGCAAGCCAAGGTAATCTGTTTCCTAATAAGGAGAAGCCAGGAAAAAATTAAGGTCAAGGTTGTGGACAAGGATCAAGAGATTCCCCCACAGGCCTCTCAAGGCTAGAGCGGTCACGCGAATGAAGTGTCCCTGCAAACTTGCTCCTATAAAACAAAAGAATGATATCAACCATGCGATCAAAAGAAGACTTGTCAATACATCATAAATACTATATTTCCTAACTTTAAGCCAATTTATAGATAAGTGTTAGGTTCTTCAACAATCAATGATGGGTGGATATAGATAAGTGTCTTGATACTATACGTGCCAAGTTAAAACTCAGAAGAAGGATTAGTTATTTGTAATTCATACATAGAGTTCGAAACAAGTGGGTAGAATGCGCATGCAAAAGCATAAAGATGAAAACATGAAGCATACTCATGCTAGAAGGTGTTAGTCACTGCAATTTCTTATTAATTAAACAATCAAGTGTTACATAAATTGTCAACCCAGGGAAGTCTGTTTATTTCAAAGGAAATCACACACTGTATATGCTCAATCTCAAAAGCAATCTAGAGTTGTAGTAAAAGTACATTAATCACACCTTGACTTGAACAAACTGAAGTTCTACTTTGAATTATAGAAAAGAAACCTACCTATTGCAGAGTTCAAAGTTTAAAGAAATAATTATCCGAAGAATCCCAGATTACATTAAGAAACAACAACCTAGGAAAGAAATCTTTCAGGATACTGCAAAAGGAAATACCAACTATTCTGTAACAGAGAACATGACCCTATTCCCCAAGCAAGGATCTTCAACACCTGTTTTCGACTATCACACTTTCATGAACTCATTACTAATCAAAATGATTGACATGCACTGAAGACTAATTATCTCCTAACAGAGAACAAGACCCTATTCCCCAAGCATGAATCTTCAACACCCGTCTCTGATTATCACGCTTTCATAAATTCATCAAACAAAATTACCAATCAGAATAATTAACAATTACCCAAGCATGAATTATATGAAATCAATGTAATAATCAACAAAGTAGAGTTTCAACAAAACATAGTTCAACAAAGTAGAGTTTCAACAAAACATAATATAATCAAGGCATGAACAAAAATAACACTAACACACGACAGAACTAATGGGTGAATCTTGTGAAGAAGGTGGGCCCTCCCTTCTCACAAGATTCCCCAGAAATGAAAAGAACTAGGAAGGAATGCTCAAAATAATCTTTTATTCATCTGTCAACTGTATCATGTTACAATGTCTGAAGTAAACACGTCCTCCTCTGTAATTCCTTTCTTAGCCAGGAAGGATCCCTCTAATGATGATTTCCCCTTATTTAAAGAGGAGAATCCCCTCGATACAATTAATAATCAAAATACATGTGCACATATGAATCCTATTCTTAGTCAGATCTAATCTTCTATACTGGAATAGGATATCCTGGTCTCCCGTAACAGAATGCTATTACAATAGTTGAAATGGTACTGGGTGAGGTGTAGCTGTTGCGGCTGGTGTAACGACTTCTTTATTTATCTTCTTGTTACTGCTGTTGTATACTGTTTCATCATCGCAAATCGCGGGCTGTTTCAGCAACGGGATTTTCATTCTGACTGTTTCAGCAACGTGGTCTCAAGCAACAGCGATGGTTAATTATGGCTCAAGGTGCGGCTGTTGTGGTCAGTGTAACATCTTCTTCTTTCTGTTGTGTGAATTGCTATTTCAACATCGCAGACCATGGACTGTTTCAACCACAGGGTTTGCGTGCTTTTGACTGTTTCAGCAACGGGCCTTCAAACAACAACAATATTCTGCAGTTCGAACTGTTTCAACACTTATATATTTATGATCAATGGTTAAGTATGAGAATAATGTAAAATTATATGCAAAACAAATTAAACATATAGCAAAGAGAAGAGACGTTATATACCTTTGGAAAGATAGGGTAAGGTGATAATGTAAGTTTAAATGTGAGTGGAAAAAGGATGTAATGGTAGCAAAAAGCGTGAACAAAAAGGTACATTATAGGGTCCTAACAGAAGGAAGATGCACAGTTTGAGTTAGTCAATTAGAAAAAATCATCAACAATAAACTCATTCAAGACATGGAATTTAACATAAAACCTTGCATCCACATAAGATCATCAAGCAGTTCAGAATCAACAAAAAGTCTAAATATAACGTATTAATTCCATCATACAAATTTCAACAAAACATCATAAGTCAAGAAGCATCACAAATACAATTGAAATCATCAGATTGAAAGGAATACTCAACACCCATCAAAGATAGTTATCAATCAAGATTAAA
Source organism: Picea engelmannii (assembly GCA_009831015.1). Classification (NCBI taxonomy): domain Eukaryota; kingdom Viridiplantae; phylum Streptophyta; class Pinopsida; order Pinales; family Pinaceae; genus Picea; species Picea engelmannii. The sequence continues at coordinate 390,010 of ML810497.1, read as the reverse complement.
CCCCCAACTCCCTCAAGGTAGGCAAATAAGTAACATTAGGCTCAAGCAGTAGAGGATTATGTAATATGTTTGAAATTTTAGTAGTGGGCCCCTTTCCTTTCAATCGTAAAAAAAAAAGTAAAGGGCGGTTGCTGCGGCCACAACAAATGGTGATACACTAGAAGAACCAGTTATCTATGTTAATGGAATTCTAGGGCCTATACTTTAGATATGAGTTTTAAATATAAGCTCAACAAAACTGCAGACAATTTTCCAATAGTCATGGGTACCACAATGATGCCAAAATTCTAAAATATATAACCCAATATTTCTAGTACTTGTAATCTAACACACCTTTTTCAAAGAGACAAATAGTGAGGTAAATTATTTTATTGGTTGCAAAATTCATATTGGTTTTGGTTTGACCATGGATTTTCACTTTTTAGAACAAGAAAAAATCTACATAAGTATCTCTCTTTTCCTGACATTGATTCACCGCTGTTATACCACAATTTTCGACACCATTTGCATTGTGAGATGGCTTAGTCCTTATCCTTGACTTGCAAGATTAAATCCCAAGTTACCTCATAAAATTCACTTAAAAAACAATGCTTTTACTTATATCCATGGGTCACCTTGGTGAAACACGCGAACATCCGTGCCTTGCTAGTGTACAACCCACAAATGCCCTAAAAAAATGTGAAAAATAAAATAATTCCACATTTTCAGGTGGGGTTTTCGGTTGGACTAATTTCCCAACCTCCCTGAGTCCATACCAAATAGAATTCAACCTCCTTAAATTATTGAGGATGATATAATGGCACCTTTTGGGGCATGGATGAGGAGGACAACTTAGATGCAAAGTTATGCTAAGTTTTATCACTGAAATTTCGTCCGCAAATGGTTACAAGAATTCAACATCGTCAAACAGTTATGAGGTCATCCATGGACCTGAATTAACACAAAAGCATTCCCAAAGGGTCAAACACTATACAAATAGTGCAAAAATTGAAGGGCGCTATGAAGACACTGGGCGCGTGTGCACATGCGCAAAACAAGAACGCAGAAATCGCGCACATGCGCACGATGCGCGACTGTTGTCGCAAAAAGATGCGAACCTGAGAACCGACGCATTTATGAGAGTGGTCGGCCTCCCACCCACTTTTGGTTCAGCTTCCAAGTTGATTTGACACTCAAATCTGGACTGGATTCGACTGGGTGGCTGGTCAAAGACCTAGAAATGCCCTAATTAGCCTCTTTACACACTACAAACTAGTTGGACAATAACTCAAAGGAATGCTATAAAAAGGCCATGGATACACTTCATTTTTCAAGGAATTCATAGAAAAGTTATGCTGCGATTATTCTCTTGAGGAATCCTCTATCCCTACCAAGAGTATACTTGCATCATTGCATTGGGCAATCCATCTCACCCCTTGAGTGGATTAGCAAAGAATTCTTTCACCATTTTCGTTTTCATTTTCAAAGTTGTAAGAAGAGCTTATTTGTGGGGGTCCAAGAGCCCTCCTTTGGAGGAAGAAGGGACTCATAGTCCCCTTGCTTCTCGGTGTTTTCTTTCACTAATATTAGCCTTATCATTGGTGACATGGGTCTCATTGTTTCTTTTGTCCTTATGTCCCTATGTTTATTAATTTAGTTGTTGTTTTATTTCTTAGTTATTCTTTTTATATTTCTTTCTCTAACCCTTTTCCTTGCAGCTGTCCTGCTTAGCAAACCCAACTAAGCTTGCAAGCACCTCTATTTTTCTCACTAAGGTGACGAAATAGGCGCAATAGATTGGCGCCTCCACTGGGGAAAGGTATCAATTTACTACCCCATTTGGGTTTTTCTAGCTCTCCTTTTGGTTTATTTAACTTGCAGGTGCATTAACCGGCCTAAGCTGACTTGCCAATCATCCAATTCCAAGGTGAATTGAGAGAATTCCATCCAGAATTTTCATTCACGACCGTGTGTCACTTGTGCATGGGTTTTGTGGCCCACAGATGTGCATCGTGCACACATGCGCCCAAGTCACAGTTCTGTTCTACGCACGTGCGCTCATTAACTCTTTTCGGTCTGCACACATGCGCTCTGTGCACCTCTGTATCCACTGAGACCTGCGCACTTGTGAAAACAATTCACATTGTAAGGTTCTTGAGATGTGGGGAAGGCCCTTAGTCTTCTTAAAAGTGATTTTATGCATGTTTTAAAGCTGTACCACACTTAGTCCCCTCTTCATATAAAGGGGTTAGTCAAAACACATAGGCACTTAGGGGGTTAAAATCATTTTTTCCTCTTTTGCTTTCATTTTTGCCACATGGATGGCTTGTTTTGACTAAAAATATAAGTTGGAAATCATTTTTAATCACATTTAACTTGCATTGGGACTAGAAGTTGGATAATAATCGCTTAGTATGCTCTTCTCTCGCGCCTCCAAGCGACCTTGAGAATCAGAAAAAGATTGTGAAATAATTCCATATCCCTTAAGAAGATTAAAACCTTTAGGAGAGGACAACAACCCTTCTTGGGACTCCTCTTAGTTTATTTCTTCAAACACATCTTAATATTGTAATGGGCCCATACATGCCCACATGCTACAAAGATAGGATAATGTTGAAATTTACTTTCTTAGGTCAAATCAGTAGGAAAGTTTAAAGGTTTTGTAACGGGCCCATACATGCCCACATGATCACAATCTAGGATAGTTTCAAATCTTTTCTTAGATTACATCACAAATAGGGAGTTAAAGGAATAGTAACGGACCCACATGTCCACATGCTAGCTTCCTAGGGACTTTTGAATTACGCAAGGTTGTACCAAAGGAACTTAGTTAATTAGGTAATCAACATTTGTAAGGACCAAGTGAAGTCCACATGCAGCAAGGTGACACCTAATTCATTAAAAAATTGGCACACTTTCACTCATTCACACACAAAAGTCACCCATCACTCACATAGATTTTTCTTGAAATGTGGAGGTCAAAGTAAGTTTCCTCCAAAGGGATTCCGAAACACCCACCCTTTTCTTGATGAAACTATCCACTCCCATTTAAATTCAACGAGGTTGGTTCACACCCCCAACCTCTCAAAACAACTACATCTAAATTTTTTCTAAAAACTCACTAATTTTTCCTCCATAGGAGGTGCCAAATTTTTTTTTTAGTCTAGGTAGGATTTCGAGGATAGGCATCTAAATAACTCCTCGTTATCTGGTTCTCACTTTGTCAAAACCATAGAAGTCGTCAAATAGGGAACTGAAAATCCTCCAAGTCAAGTGTTCCTAACACCATAAGGCAAGGAGATACCCATGAAGGGTTGAAGGCCGAGGTCCGGTTGTTCTGTGCATCCCCCCTTGAGGCACCCACCTCTTGGACGGGATCCAACTCGTGACCCATTTATGAGGCTGAAAATCTAAATTCTGCACTTTGACCGAGGTACCTAGTGACCAAATTTTAGGAAATCTACCCAGGAGGCAATTGTGGGCTGCAATTGCACCTTGATTGGATTTTGTGGCTATTGGGAAATATCACCATCTCTTTCGGGATATGCCCCCTTTACCCCTCATTATAACCGATTGTTTCATCCTTCACTAGTTTCTCTTCCAGTGACTTTAGACCCCACTGTTGAGTACTATTGGAAGGTTCAGTGCTATTTGAGAGGAAGGACGTTACGTCTTTTAGGACACAAAAATTTGTTTTCTTTGATTCCCCACGCGGACAAAACCCACTTATCCACATATATGCTTCTTTTTCAAACTACTTTATGTATGATGCACTTCTGACTACATTTTGATTTGGATATATATATTGTGTAAAGTTCAAAATTTGCAACAAAGGCTCTCGTTTCTTTAGTACTCTCACCACCATTTGCACACATTCACTCAACTAATTGGACATCATAGGGGACCCACAGAATCCCCGTCGTTCCCGATGCTTGCTAAACCTCCCTCCTATCTTAGGGGGAGTGTCTAGTCTTGCCCACTCATCGGCACCACCGTCTCACACTCCTGTGAGTGCTACTATCTTAGGATCAACTTTTCTTGGTTCCACATTACTTGGGTCCACTTCCCAAGTCCTGCCGTCCACTTGCTCTCCTTTACATGGAAGCGGAGGACCAACTTCCTCTCAAGGAGGAAGTACCAACCCACCTAGCCCCCCTCAAGGGTCAGGTTCACAACACACTTACACCATGGCTGGAGCTAATCCTCCCCCCCCACTACAGATGCCATATTTGGCCTCTCTTAACATACCAGATCTAAGAAAACTCACGAACGATCCTATATTGCATGACCCCACATGGCCTACAATGCCCACCAAACTACCTTCAAACATCCCCAAGTTTGAAGGAAAGGCAGGAGATGACCCTGCCAACCATGTTATGACTTTTCACCTATGGTGCTCTTCCAACAACATTATGGATGATTCCATCAGACTGCGATTATTTCAATGCACACTCACTGGCCCATCAGCCAAATGGTATGTAGATGAAAAATCAGGGTCCCATGTGACTTTCGAGTCCTTGGCCAAAGAATTTTTGACCTTCTTCCAATTACCAATCCGCCATGACAATGGTCTGGAAATACTCTCTAATTTCAAACAAACCTCGGCCACACATATCATTGATCACATTCACGAGTGGCGTAGGCGACGTAGTTTGTGCAAAGCAGAAACCACCAAACAATAACATCTTGACTGGTTTCTTAGATCACTTGTTTCTCTCCTCGGTAAGGATGTAGCTTCCACCTTCCCTCAATTAGAAGAAGAATCCATTAGTAAGGCTCAACAATACGACCTCATCTATTCACAGTTAGGGTACTTATACACTGTACTTCCTGATCTCCCAAAACCTGTGCTGTTTGGCCAAGACAAACCTGGGATGTCTCACTCAGCAGACAGACTGATTGGTAATACCAATCACCATGGTCCACAACCCCAACAACCACCAATGTATGGAACACCTCAATACTCGCCAGCATACGGAGGCACCTCTTATTACCCCCCACCCCCTTATCAACAACCATACCCTGTTGCTATGCCTCCACCCATCAGCGGGTCACCGCCGGCACCCCCCATACACCCACCTATTCAAATGAGTTATGGTACCCCCTCTACCTTAGCTTATAGTACTAGCGAAAGCACCACGCCTTCCTATGCACCTTACAGATCGTTACCCCCACAGAATCTGTACTTTCCATTTCTTGGTCCCCCACAACCCATGACTTCCCCACATCCTCATGCTGGGGTGAATTTTGTTCAACCCTCTCCCATTCAACAATATCAAAATTTCGAACAGCTGAATACAAAAAATCTGACTCACCCATCGAACAATGCCAAAAAGAAAGGAAGAAACATGAACAACAACAACCCAGGTCAAGGAGGGAATCAACCCCAGAAAAACCAACCTACTGGGGGCAACTAGAACCAAGGGAATCAGAACCCCCAGGGGGTCAATAACAATAGGCATCAAGGGAGAAATAACAATAATGTTAAAACCAACTTCCCTTGTGTCCTTTGCGGTGAGTTCGGTCATTATACTCATAATTTCCCCCAAATCACTGATTTCAAATGGCTGAAAGACTTAGGAAGTTTACCCCATCCTCCAGCCCCGCCTGCCCCTCAACAGGCCCCACAACAATACATGCAACAACCCCCCCCTGTCGTGTTGTAGAATCCTATTCCACACAAAGGTGTGATAAACACCCAACAGGACACGCAACCTCCCCCACCTCAGGTGGGACAGTACCTCAACCCAAACAATCCAGGAGATCGCGCACGATCCTCCTCATTAGTGAGGAAGAAATCCTTCTGCAAACACACAATTGTCAGTATCATGCACCCACTGAGTCTCCTCCCATTCCTCCAAATACAATCCCCACACCAACGGGACCCCCGTTGGTGATCCCTTTCCCTAACACAAAACCACCTCTTCGCATCCCTCACATCCCATTGCGCAGGAATGTCCACAACCCATAGGCTAGGGAAGCTCATAATTACAGTTTGGTTGATGACTTAGTACAATCCCCGACTTCCATGTTAGTCTTAGAAGTCCTTCAGACTTTTCCCACTCAGGGAAATCCATTACTTTCCGCCTTGGGGGAAGTCAACCCCGCAAATACTTGACTCATTACCTTTGATCTCGACAGCGGAGAACCTTGCCTTCCCGCTTTGATCGCTTTTCAAATCCCAGTAAAAATACAGAACATTATAGTTCATTGGTGTATCATCGATGAAGGTGCATATACATGCATTATGTCCAAATCTGTATGGCATAAACTTGGTTCCCCCGAAGTCATACCTTCTTCCATTACCTTATGAGCTTATGATGGATGACCATCATCTCCTGAAGGGCTCTTCCAAAATGTCCCCGTAGAACTCGGGGGCAAGACTATTCTCATCGACATCGAAGTTATCAACACCCCACTTGATTATAATATCCTGTTCGGTCGTAGCTACATGTATGCTATGAAGGCATATGCCTCTTCCATCTTTCGAACAATGATGTTCCCACACAATGGGAAGATCATTACCATTGACCAAGTCTCAAATTACAAGCCTAACCCATCTGCCAACATCGATAACATTCTTCCTCTCATCCACACGAGTCATGATGCATACCCACTCATCGAAATGGGTCCCAAAATTTTCAAAGATCCATCACTGTTAGGAACTTACCATGGAGCACCACCGCTCCTTCATCCTTCCAATCAAGTATGCATTGTGTCATCTAATGGAACTGACATAGAGGATACCCTTCCTCCTAGAGAGGCTTCTATCATATCTAAAGTCCCACTAGTCGAAAAACTCCCCCCTCACGAGCCTCCTGCGAACTCATCGACCCCGCCAATCCACGATTTCACCCCTCCCCAAGGCCATATCCCAGTTTGGGAGACAGTTCCCCAAGCCATCACTCAAATCCCCTTCTTTTACCCTCCACCTGGAATCGAAGCTTTCCAAGTAGCCACAATGCTTACCCTCCCTAATATGGTGTTAGCAATTCTAGTTTGGTATTTACATCCACTCGAGATGGTCCCTCAACCATCCCTCCCCCCCCAAACGAAAGGAATCCCAATGATGATTACC
>ML810497.1:362816-382948 GCA_009831015.1 Picea engelmannii | reverse complement strand
CCATACCCTCTACACCCCCACTCACTAACCCCCCCTACCACAACTAGGGGCAGGAGAAAGAAGAAGGAGCCCATAGCTCCACTTCCCCCACGCGTCCAACCCCCTTGCGTGCTATGTGAGAAAGATGGACACCAAACCAACAACTGCCCATCTCTACCAGAGTTACGAAATTTGATTCCACTCAATCAAACTCCCTCAACACTCACCACTATAGCCAGTACTGCCACTACCACCCCTCATTCGAGTTGTAAAGGGTTGCGAACCAAATTCACTTGTGCTATATGTTTAGAATATGGCCATTATACCCACCATTGCCCAACACTTCCCTGCTTTCGACAAACATTAGCCGCAGTACGCCAAAGATTTCAGAGTGAACCCAGTATAGCTTCGTCATCCATACCAAAAATCACTGACATCCATTATGTCACAACTTCAGTCAATGAACGTATGAGATGCTCGTGCTCTCTTTGTAAATCCTTAGATCATTTTACATACCAGTGTCCTATGATCATTGAATACATGCAACACCAATTGACCCTGCTTCAAAGACCCACAGAATCGATGGTTGACCTTACCTTGTCACTAGAGATTCTTCATGTCATTTCTCCCGAACCCGAAGCCCTTCCAATGCCTCCATGGTTCTTGGATGACTTATCCGAGGATTCACCCCCAAATCCCCCCAATTCTCTAGCTCATTTCCCTACAAAAATTTTACATCCCACTACCACGAGTACTTATCAGTACTTTGATATTTGGTTCATGTTGAGTGAACCATCACAATATCCTTGCGTCATTCCCCCTACTTCTTCATCACCAGGGGGCAGCCACACGACAACAGTCATCGATATCACTCTTCATGACCCCTTGTATTCCCGTCACTTCCACTGTGATGAGGAAATACTTGAAGAGTTAAACAACCCTGACTACCCATGGGATGCGCTACACCACCGAGCACTCTTCTTTCCACAGAAAGCCTCCACACCTCCTAACCAGCACCCCATATACACGATCGAAACCAAGGATTTTCTCCCATCAGGGAATATCAACTAGTTTAACAACCCCATTCCTACCCTTGATGCTTTTGAAGAAGGCAACATGGCCAACATTTCCCCGACCATCAAAATCAACATTTCCATAAAAAATGGCATCGTCGAGGAAATCACCATTGGAGCTGCTTGCACTCCTCAAGAAATCACCGCCTATAAAACCCTCTTCTAGGAATATCAGGATATTTTTGCCTGGTCATACACAGAAATTCCTGGCCTTGATCCCTCGATCGTCGAACATCACATCGACACTTGGCTTGACATAACCCCAATTCGTCAAAAACAATGACCGCTACACCCATCCAAAGCAGCGGCCATCAAAGTTGAGATTGACAAATTACGCGCTGTCGGGTTCATCTACCCCATCACCTATACATCATGGGTTTCCAACCCTATACCCGTTAACAAAAAACAAGGCACTATCCACGTCTACACAGAATTTCGTGATCTCAATCACGCATGTCCCAAAGACAACTTTCCAATGCCTTTCATCGATCAAATTATCAATGAATGCGTAGGCCACGAGGCTCTATCCTTCATTGACAGTTTCTCTGGTTATAATCAAATCCAAATTCACCCAGCCAATCAGTACAAAACTGCATTTACTACCCCCTGGGGTACTTTTGCATATCGTGTCATGCTGTTTGGACTAAAGAATGATGGTGCAACTTTCCAATGGGCTATGACATACATTTTTCACGATCTGGCTCATATCATCCTCGCATACTTGGATGACCTCACAGCTCGATCCAAGAAACACACCCAACACCTTGATGATTTACGGATCATCTTCCAATGGTGCCATCAGTACAACATCCGCTTGAATCCCCTCAAGTGCGTATTCTGCATCACCATGGGGCACCTCCTCGGATTCATCGTTTCCCAAAGTGGTATTACCGTGGACCCCCTCAAAGTCCAAGCTATCATCGAAATTACACCACCCCGGAATTGACGTCAACTCCAGAGCCTACTAGGCAAGGCTAACTTTCTACGACGATTTGTCCCAGACTACGCCATTCGCGCACACGGTTTCCTTCGCTTACTATGTCACGATATCCCATTTCACTGGGATGAACATTCCCAACAGTCATTCGACGATCTTAAAACAATGATCTCCAATTCCCCTTTAATTAGTGCACCTGACAACAATCGCGACTATATCCTCTACATATCAGCATCAGTTGTTTCAGTAGTAGGAGTTCTCATTCAGCTAGGTGATGAAAATCATGAGCATGTCATTTATTACGTTAGTAAAAACCTCTCAGGGCCACCCTTGAAGTATAAACACGAAGAGAAACTAGCCCTTGCAGTCGTCCTCGCAGTCCATAAACTACGTCACTACATTCTGCTTCGCACAACTAAGGTTGTAGCAGATTCCAACCCTATGCAATACTTGCTCAGTCGTTGGCAAATTAACGACAAATTTGCCCGATGGATCGTTATCCTTCAGGAGTACGATCTTGAATTCTCAACACCCAAGAGAAAGAAAGCTCTCATTCTCACCGAACTTGTCATGGCCCTCCCCTCTGACACAACCAATGCCCCCGTTAATACCGACTTTCCCGATGAACACCTCTTTTACATCACTTCGGATGATCCTTGGTACGACGACCTCCTCGTCTACCTCCGAAATCAAAAGTTCGGTAAACACCTTTCACGAGATGATCATTGTCTTATTCGCCACCAGGGCCCCCGCTACCTCCTCATCGAAGACATCTTATACCGGTGAGGGGTCGACACCATTCTTTGTCGATGCTTGACCATTTACGAGGTCGATAGAGTCTTAAACGACTGCCACAGTGGCGCATGTGTGGTCCATCTTTCAGGAATATCCACTGCTCAGAAGATTACCTGAGTAGGTTACTTTTGGCCTACCTTGTTTCATGATTGCATTCACGCCGTGAAACGATACAAGAAGTGTCAGCTTTACGGCAACAAAGCCTGAGCACCACCTGCTCTTCTTCATCCAGTCATCACTGCCAGCCCATTTTGTAAATGGGGCATCGACTTCATGACTTGTAATACTCCCTCCAGCAATGAACACAAATATATTGTTGTCGTAGTCGATTACTTCACCAAATGGGTTGAAGCTATGCCCACCTTCAACAATACCGCTGACACCACAACGCGTTTTTTCTTTAACCACGTCATATCTCGCTTTGGAGTACCACTCCAACTTGTTTCTGATCACGGGAAACACTTCGAGAATGAGATTTTCATTGAACTCTCATCTCGGTTAGGATTCTCCCACGAGTTTGCCTCACCATATTACCCTCAGTCTAACGGACAGGTCGAAGCAGTTAACAAGGTCCTCAAGACCATGTTACAGCGCATGGTTAATAAACATAAGACTAATTGGCATCATATGTTATTTTCCGCACTATGGGATTACCGTATAGCTGTGAAAACAACTACTGGTTTCACACCATTTCATCTAGTCCATGGGGTTGAGGCCACTCTTCCCATCGAGTGTGAAATTCCTACCTTACGCACCGCAATTGAGGTATTACCCAACACTGCTCCAATGGAGCAGTGCTTGCTGAACTTAGAGTCCCTGGATGAAGATTATCGATCTTCATTACAGAAAAATGAGGCAGCTAAAAAATGATCAAAGGCCACTTTTGATCGACATGTCAACCTTCGCTCATTTCACGAAGGCGACCTCGTCCTTGCTTACGATATCGCTCATGATACCTTTGGCCATGGAAAATTCAAGTCACTATGGCATGGCCCATACATTATCCAACATTGCCTCACCAATGGCACATACATCCTGGCCTCTCCCTAAGGCTCTCTCTCAAAGAACCCGTCAATGGGTTATACTTAAAGAAATTTTATGCTTAAACATAGTCATTCTACTTTAGGTTATTTCTTTTATAGTGTTTTTAATCTTTTTTCCATCCCTCACGTCTAAACTATCATTTGTGCTATTGACAGATGCTTCCTCCACCGGCCTACCACATCAGTCACGCCGACGAAGCTAGCCGTTGGACACAAAATCTCGCTTCGGCCGCTTGGGTTCTCTACACTGCCTCACATGAAATGCTCCATTCGAGCGACATATGTTTGGGTTCAGCGACCAACAACCAAGTCGAATACACTGCTGTCATTGGCCTCCTAGCTGATGCCCAACATCATCATATTCATCACCTTAGCGTCTTTCTCAACTCTCAACTCGTCGTTCTCCAGCTCAACAATGTGTACCGTGTACACGATCCTTGCCTCTTTCACAAATACCTGTAGGTTAGACTTTTATCTTGACATTTCGATTCCATTACATTTACACATATTCCAAGAAAATTGAATCAAATTATAGATAACATAGCTAACATTGTGTTAGACTAGCATATATCACATCAAGATACCTCTACTCATACATAAACATATCAAAAACCTGTCACAACATATACATTTATTAGACATCATCAAACATTAACAAAACACATGTAAACACCACATAGATCTCGATATGTATACTCATGTATATATAAAATGATCCACAGTGCCATCCAAATGTTTACATACAAAAATACAAGTATCCGCAGGCCAATGAAGCACCTCGATACAAAATGGGCTCACCAGCCTATATACAAAAATACCAAAATACATAGAACACCACTCAAGGTGCCTTTAGAGCACCACTTCCTGCCCCTCCCTTAGGTGGTGGTCTCCCACCCACTACTGGTCCCTCCTGACCAGGAGGTAACCGTCCGGTCATAGAAGCATCTGCTACTGCTTCTCATCGTACCACGATCTGCCACAACGGTGGAATCCCCATGCACTGCTCGAGGATGCCCTCATCTTGGATACGTGACCACATGCCCTCAGACATGCCCTATAGCACCACCTCTAGGTGACGACGTATTTCCTCAAAATCTGCTCCGACATCCACCGGAGGAGCATGTGATGGCCCGGCACTAGGGTCATCAAACCGGCGTCTCCTCGCTACTCTCTCAAGATCAGCTAGTCTCACCTCGGCATCCTCACGTCGACATCTCTCTCCAACTCGTGGCCCTCCCCGCGGCTGTCTCCCCAGCTCTTGGCGAGCCGACGCCCTCAACAACTCCACCTCGTGCCCGCGAGGTGCCACATCTGCACATACAAACAAGAAACAGATAGTATCATCATCTATATCATATACATATGTCATGCTATCTCAAAAAACATATATATATATATAACTCACAAACATACCTCAGTGATCAAAAACCTCCCCAGGAGGTAACACCATGTACAGATCCTCTCGAAAGTCAACACCAGCATATGGGAACTGTAAAATCACCTGTGGCATCTGTTGCCACACTTGTGCCACCTCAACAGTGAAGAAGTGGTCGCCCTCACCACCACTGTGGCGAAGAAAAAAAGTCGACCACCACTTTAGTCATGGCTCTAGTGCCCCAGGCACACCCAATAAAATCTTAGGGTGCAACATAGGCACCCTCTCCAAAAACCAGGCCACTAGGATGGACCCAAAGGAAAACTCTTCTATATCCATGGACCGACAATGGTCCAGTTTCCCTACCATCCTGGCATGCAGCGTAAGCCCCCAGGCAAAGTGCTCACCAACCAGTACCCTCTCCATCACACACAGCTAACCACCACTGATTCGCTGTGTCGCAAGGGACCCATACACTCTCACAATCATCGCTGCTATACAACGATGCGCTAGAGCATCCATCGCCCCAATGCTCACAACAGTGCCTGACATAAAGTTCACCCCCAAATAGTACCTCCAGCCCACTGTCACTAGCGCCACATCCCTAGGCATTACTGGCTCTACCGGTAGGAGCGTTCCCCGAAACGAGAGCCCAGTCAAAAAATATGTCCTCCACCGCAATGAAGGTAATCTGCTCTCCCCGCACTAAGAATCAATGCAGGTCTGGACTCCACATCTGGATAAGGAACTGCAAAAGATACTCCTATGCCTGTATCAACGGGCACTCAAAGAACTTTAGTAGCCCACAGGCTGCTAAAGTAGCACGTACACCCGGATCCTCAATCGCCACAACATCCCTTAGCTGAGACCAATCCTGCTCTCGCCAACCAATGGGCATCGTGAAAAATGATTGCCTGCAGCCATATAAAATAATCCTAAGTCAATGAAATGGACCATAAACAACATTAAAAAGAAAATTTTTACACCCGTCAACCTTTCCTCCAAGGCGCGGCTGTTTAACCCATAGGCGCGCACACATGCGCTCTTGTTCACTCCACAGGCGTGCACATATGCGCGCCTTTCCACTCCATAGGCACGCACTTCGGTGCACCTATCCATCCTTCAGGCGCACATGGGTGCGTGCATGCTCAACATACATGGGTGCCTTCATGTGCCCCTTTCATGAACACAGGCACACATTAAAGCACACCTATCCAATACACAACCGCACACACATGCGCAGTTGTGCAACCAACAGGCGCGCACATAGTGCGTGCCTTTGTCCCCCTTATAGGCACCCCCATGCGTGCCTATCTGGTGGGTAGGCGCACCCTTGTGCGCACATACTTTCGGATCGCCCATGCCCGTGGGGGCCCACACCCATAAAACCCCCTATACGACCCTCCATACAGCCCCTACCCAAAAATGGAAACCCTAATTCTATGCAGGATGATCAGACCACCAACCTGAAGCTCGCTAGTCCTCTAATGGATGCCTTGTCCTCCTAGAATCTCCAAATATTCTCCAAATACTTCTCATCCAGTCACTATAGCAGCAAGTACAAATGAGGTGGCAATGTGGGCCCTACAACTATATATAGGCCTTTTCGCCAAACTTCCACTCACCATTCCGGGAGCTCCGGGTGTCCATTTCTCGATCCGTCTTCAACCACAGGATCAACATCCTGTCATATACATCACAACAATCCCCGAGCCTCTTTTCATCCTGAGCCCCTGGGACACCATTTTTTCATACCCCAACCAGGTATGCATGTGCATATTCAAAATTATCAAATAAATGCTAGTCTGTTTGATTCTCTTCAGATATTGTTCACGTCAGGTATTTGGTTTTCAGGTGTGCAGGTACTTGGTCATCATACATCAATGCAACCCCTTCAGGTATATACTCAGCACTGGCATGTAGTCATTCCCTCTGAATCTCACTTACATCTCCAGTTACACCCTCTGACATTTGCCTCGAGGATCCCCATCTTCGGCTCTGCAGTACCAACACCTCCATTTGCATCTTCAGTACTGTCACCCGGTAGCACTCTTACCCACATGAGTTGTCCCATTCATAACACCCTTTTTCACATTGACACTCATGCTGTTTTTCAAACCTTTAGGGATGGGAGTCCCGATAGTCTTACATCATGTCGCGAAACAACCACATACTCATTCTCCTCATTTTGCTAGCTTTCCCACCAGACTCCCAGATTATCTCTTCAAGGTTCTATTTTTCACTACACCTCCGCAATATCATGAACCCTCCATTTCATCCACAATCAGTTTTCCCATCTGCAAATTTCCCTTCATTTCACCTACCTCATACAGAAACCCACCCATGGGCCCCCCCACCCTCCACTAGTACTTTGAGCAAATTGTGCCCTACCCAGGCCAACCATGTTACATTGGGGCACCTGTTTCTGTATTTGTACACTTATCCCAAATTATTCTTTATTTATTATACAAACGCCTTTGTTTCCAGCATTTACATTACCTTTTTGTCGTCACCTTTGGCGACCTTCTTCCCTTTTTGGAAAACGCAACCCATGTTTCCCTTGGTTGGGGCACTCTTTATCATCTACCCTTATTGACATCGTCCATATCCTCTGAGTATCCCACAGGCCACTTACCTCTGCCCTCTGAGTTTATTCACTTTGTCCCACCTCTGGCACAACTTATCTCACGTCTTGTTGTCCCCCTGACACTCGACTTAGTTGAATGGTTGCAGCCACTTCTACTTCACATATACCCCCGACCAAGGGCAGTCTTGAGTCTCCATACATCTTGACTTCGACCATGTACCTCTTCCAAATTCCTAAGCTCATCTAGTATATTTCACGATGCCCATTGCTTCCAAATTACTAAGGAAATTGCGAGTCTCCCTATGCCCCTTCATCCTATGAGTAGCATCACTGTAACCTAGAACCCTTGTTCAAGATTTCCTTCCTTTTAATTATATGGCCATAAGGTGGGTTCCTATCCTAATTGGGTCATCCAAGGAAGGGAAATATTACCGAATGATGCTTGAAGGACCTTTTGAAGGAACCTGGGTGGTCGACTTTGAGGCAGTGTTGACGGTTGGATTCAAGAGAAGTACTAGGGTTGGGAGGGGGAACGACACTGAACGTAAGGATACAATGTGTGAAAATTTCTTCCCTCTATGATAAAACAATTATTTCATTACAAGTCTTGTGTGTGGGTTAGGGTTCTGTCTTTCACTTGGTCAATCTTTGTTGTGACATGACCCAAATTCATGAGGGAAAAATCCCATAACAACTGCCAACGAGATTCCATAGCCTCAAAAAAGTTACCTCAACACCATACAAGGATGGCCTTGCTGCCAGTAAGCGTCCATAGCAGTGGCAAGTTTACTTGTACTTCTCACGCTATTAATATTTCTTTCATCTTCCTTTTTATTTAAAAATATGATCACCCTTTTAGATTTGTATATAGATATGCATATGCACATAGGGTGTGAAGGAAGCAGGGTGGTACGATAATTGCTTTGATATGCTGAATATATGTTATTCATTTTATCTTAACCCATAGGTCTCCCCAAAAACCATCATAGTATTGACCATTTATTAATATGATGTGAATGGAGCTCAAAGAAAAAGATAGATAGACACTTTCCTATACTTATGGATTATCATGGTACGCTTAGCAGAAACATGTGGTTCCACCATAACTATCAGTCCATACCCACAACTAAGAACTTGGTGAATGCACATTTAGATAGAGCAACCCATGCATATTATGACTTGTAAAAAAATTCTTTAGTATGTGACCAGAATTGGACCATCCCCTCACACAAATTTTAAAGAGTAATCCTCAAGGAAGTCCGAGAAGTAAAATCAACCTAGGGACCATACCAACATTCAAATTAAAAGATAGAAGCACTATGTACAATAAAAAATAAAGAATGAAATCAGAATTCAATCCATGAAAAATAAAATTAAAATAGGAGAAGTCTAAAACTAGAATGTCAGTCATCAAAAGGATGAAAAATGGCTAAAAAAAAAGAATAGAACCCAACAAATCTCGTGCAACAACAATGAAAGTGTTTTCAGTGAACACTCGAAAGTAAGCCAAGGGCAATTATCGGTCAATAAATGTTACCCATTCAACATCAAACCCAACAAAAAAATTCCCAGAGTAAAGATCTGAAATGAAGGACAAATGAGATTACAAGAATTGATAATCTAGTGAAAATTTCGCAACACAATCCTCCAATCCAACTATCACATACAATTTCTTTCATTCAGTGCAACATAAAAATCTTCTAGGAATTGAACAAAATGGGTTAAACGCTTTTCTAAAAATTACATCACTTGAAACATTCCACAAACCCATAAGCTCTCAATATTTCATGACATAATCAATTCCTTTTGCATATTTGAAAACGTTGAAATTTTTAATAACAAAAATTACATTTCAGATTTCTCACCGCAACGCCATTTTCTTTTTTCTAGAAAATATTTTCATTAACCACAAAGATTCAATAATTCAATCTAATAAGGCAAAGAGAAAAAAAATTATAGTTATGGAGGTCATCAAAATAGTCATTAAAATGACTCCAAATATCAATCAGATCAGAATTCAGCATGTAAATGTATGAATGAAACTATATTTCTAATGAAAATTTTAGTTGGTGATGATCTTGGTTGATAAAAAAATGTCATAAAGGAATCTGAGCAACCAAGTTTAGATTAACACTTCCCTAAGTTTCTTTCATTTCAAGAGAAAATTCCTGAGTTGTTGGTTGCATAAGCTATTTCCCAACCTGTATAACAAAAGAAAATGATATGATTATCTCTTAGACATTTTGGGAAGAAATCCTCCTCTTAAACCACTAACTTATTGAAATGAAAATTAACTAAAAAGAAAATTCGAGATCATAATTAAACTAATCCTAGGAAAATCATGCTAAGCTATTGTGAGCTTAGACTATGTTGGTTGTCATAAAACTCATGTAAGTGCCAATGTTGTCATTAAGTATCCATCTGTTGTCTATTCAATCAAATATCACCTTCTTCTTCTTGAGATATAATCACTATGTGTTTTTCTCGCAATATTTCCTTTAACATGAGACTTAGTGTCTTTGATTGTTACGAGATTTGGATCCTCTAGACATTCCATCTCATTCCTGTAATTAGAATCAATCAAGTTAAATAAAACAAACCATAAGACTTCAATTTCAACTATCTTCTAAAGATACCAGTCCACCAACAAACCTTAGTCATAAAAATCTGATTTAAAGATTATCAACATTGCACCCCAAAGTATGTGTTTCCTCTGATTATTAATGACAATGATAAAAATGCAAAACACTATATAATCATCTTCAACCCATGAGAGGTAAGAGGAAATCGTGAAGGAAATAAGAATAATTAAGGCGCTTTGGTAAGGTGCAATTAATCTTAGGTCACATCCTAGATAGATTGAATCCCCTATCATAAATGAAGGATGTAATTAAGAATCAAATTGAATGAAGTGATTAAGATCAGATTTCTAATAGGTGATAGGATTGACATGATGGGCAAGTCCATGAAACTGATATCCTCAAGTTATAAAGAGTGTTCCAAGTAGAAAAATTATGCATTTCACTTCCTTGGGATTACATGCCATATATAATGTGGAGAAGACGAATTTGAAAAATGAAGAGTGTGTAGCTAGTCTCTTTACTAGATATGTTTTCCGTTAAAAATAATGATGCATATAAACCAGAAAACAAAATCAACAAGCTCATGAGTACGAGGGATCAAATAGAATATATTCTGAACTAACCCAAACAATGCACACAAAATAGTCTCATATACATTCATCAAAGCCACAAATTTCTGGAATGCCTATTGCTCTTTATTAACTTGGAAGTAATAGTACCATATTTCATTACAAAGGGAAAAAGTCCCCTATTACATTTAGCGAGATCTCTTTTATAAAACAAGAGAGACTCTTCAACTTTAGCAACTGTTCCTTTCATTTCCCTTTGTTTTTCCTTTTTTAAATTCCAAATTTATTTTAAAATTTTTAAAATGTAGACGTGGGAGTTACAAATGGAAGCTGAAGAGACCCCTGGGTTGTCACATTCTCCCTATGACAGTTTACAAATTATATTTATTCAAAAAATATTATTCACTCATCTTGTTCGTGCCATATTTTGTTTCTCGAGACGTTCTAGGTGTTTCTTGTGTTTTCTTGTTGATTAATATATTTTTATATTCTTCTACTCTATCTCAACTCTCCATTGAACTATTTCTGGTCTGATTTTTCCGCTTGTAGCTTGAGATATGACTGTTTGAAGTCTACATAGTTCATTCTTCAACTGAATTCGGGTTTCTTTTGTTTTTTGCATTTTCAGACAATTTCTGCTCAATATCTACCAATTCTTTCTATCCCACCACGTTCTCCTTTCTATATTTCTGAAAATCCATCCTGGGCCTGATTTCGTTGCCTGTAGCTCCAAATATGGCTGTTTGAAGTCTGTACATTTATTCCCCCCCCCAAATCCGTGCTCTGTTGTTTTTTGCATTTTATGACATCTTTTGTCACCTTTCTAGCCTAGAGACATAAACCACTACATTCCTATATCTAATAAATTTCCAACAAGGTATCATGGACCCAATTTCGACACCTATATCCCAAGTTATGCTCGTTTAAAAAACATCGCTCAATAATCATCGATCAAGCCCGTGGGTGAATCTAGACTGTTGATCCTCAATCTGCAAAAATGAAATCCCACATGCATAAGAGAGTTCAACAATTAGATATTTAAATGGTTTAGTCCCTATAGATAGTTTGAATAAGAACCTGGGTGTGCATGGGACCTGTGGCTTGTAGTATAATTTTAGCTAATTTTTCCTTTTTGAAATTAGGAAAAAAATTAAAAAATAAAATAAAAATAAAATATAACAAAATTATTTACATTAATCTACATTATTTACAATTATTAACAAATTTAATAAAATTACCCCTAATCTACAAAGAAAATTAAAATTAAGTTAATCTAATTACCCTCATTAATGTAAAATAAAAATTACTAAAATTAAAACTAATAAAATAATAATTACCCTACCCAAACATGTTTTTAACCATTAGACCCATTCAAGTTGTTTACTCCTCTTACCTACGAGAAACTAGTAATCAATGAAAATTCATAAATGAAAATAAGTAAATAAATAAATAAAAAATAAAAAAAAATGAATAAATAAAAGTAAAACAAAATAAAAACAAAAACAATAAAATAAAAATAAAACAAGAAATACTAATAAAATCCATGGTATAAAGCTTCCCGACGATGATCACTTCATTCCCATTGACTCCTCCCGACAACACAGTACTCCCAATGGGAAAGGGTTCTAATGGGTTGATAAAAACATTATATTAAGTTGCCCCCTCACATAAATATTCACATAAAACTTGCATGGTCGAGCTATAATGTATCATCGTTGGGATTTTGGTAAGAGAGGTGTCTTTTAAATAAAATACTCCCGATGATGATCAAATCGTGAGCTCTCCCATATTTAACACCACTAAAATTATATTATAATATAATTATATTTATTATAATATATTATGTTACAAATTTCAAGGCATTTGTGAATAAAGTTTCAAGAGGTAATATAGTTCCCATGCCATTCAAGAGGGGAGGAAGGAAATCTGAAAAAATAGGAAATCCTAAAATTAAGGAGATGTGTCTTGATCGTTGATTTATCATGGGAAATGTTATAAGGTACATTTGAAGGCCAATGGGGATGGAGCTAGGATAAAATGCTAGATTTTGGTGGGTGAGGCAAAAGCAAATATTAAATTAAAACTAAATAAAAAATAAAAAATGAATTAAAATTTACAATGAAAAAAGAAAAAAAAATGAAAATTTGATTTTTTTTTATTTTTTTTTATTTTTTTACGTTCATATATGAGAAAAATGATGTACATGTTAAATGGTTAAATAGTTATTTTATTTAACATAAATGGTTTACCCACGTAAAAATGAATTTACCCCATCTAAATAAATGTTTAATGTGAATTAGTTTCCCCTCCAGTAAAAGTAAATACCTATAGTAATTCTAGGGGGGGAAACCATGGGGAAAAACCATGGGCAATACCATGTGGTTTTTCAAAACCACAGTAAAAATGAATATACATAAAATAAAATTAAAAATTAAAAACAAATTAAAATAAAAATGAAATAAAATAAAAATATATACAAAAAAATGTATAAAAATAAAAAAATAAAATAAAATAAAATAAAATTACAAGTTAAAAAATTAAGCCCAAATTACACAAGTCAAGGTTCCATGCCTTCTGAGGGTTCCACACCTGGGGGCTGAAATTTAGAAAAAGGTGTATAAGGTATGATTTAAGAACCAGATGTCATGGAGTGGAGTGAGGATATATAGTGATGAAAGATGTGGCGATTAAGCTGCGATGAAGGGAAAGAGATGGATGTGAAGTATACAACACTTTGTTTGATGATTTAACGTCACAAGGAGTGACGACTGGAAACAAATCGACTCCAACCAAGTGCACATCACAAGTTAGTCCACTCAATATGCACATCTCAGAGGGAGGACATGCTCAGATCACAAGGAGAGGGAATACAACTAGGTTGAGGAAAAGGTCCTTATGCGGGAGCACTATACAAATGTGATAGATATTTAAGAGGCATCAAGTGACGATACAAAAATGACTCACAATCAAGAGTAGGAATGTGCCTTTTGACCTAGGTTTTGTCGAGAGGTAAGACCAAAAAGGAATCAATATAGATCATTCTAATAAGGTTCAAGGACATGCTTGCGGGAAAGGTGGATCTGACATCCTTGGGGGATTCAGACCTCAAGACAAATGAAAAGCAAGGTAAACTGCTTCCTGATAAGGAGAAGCTAGGAAATAATGAGGGTCAAGGTTATGGACAAGGATCAAGAGATTCTCCCACACACCTCTAAAGGTTGGAGTGGTCACGTGAATGAAGTGTCCCCACAAACCTGCTACTGAAAAACAAAAGAATGATATCAAGCATACAATCAAAATAAGACTCGTCAATACATCATAAATATTATATTTCCTGCCTTTAAGCCAATTTATAGACAAACAATAGATTCTTCAATAATCAATCACAGGTGGCTATAGATAGGTGTCTTGATACTATACATGCCAAGTGCCAACTTAGAAAAAATATTAGTTATTTTGTAATTCAGACTTAGAGTTCAAAACTGGTGGGTAGGATCCGCATGCAAAATCATAAAGATGAAAACATGAGGCACAATCTGTTGAAATGTACACTCGACACTAAGAGGGGGGGTGAATCAGTGCCACAAAACTTTGGACAATTTTCCACTTTTCATAAATTAATTGAACAACATATATTTATTTCATTTTTTCAACCAATATATAAAAGAATAAATATTTTATTTATTTATTTAACTTGAATGAATACATAAGATCAATCTTCATCTTCAAACAATTATGAGAGACCCAACTCTTTGTTATAGGACCCCTCTTGTAGTTCTTAAATCCAACAAAGAAATGAGGAATCCAACCCTCATAACAAGTCCCAGCTTGTTGATCTCAGATCCAATTGAGATTTGAGGAATCCAATCCTCATAAAAGACCCAACTTGTAAACAGGCACCAACCTGATAGAATGAGCCTTCATTCAATCCATTATATATAAATATATATACTTCAACAAATTCAACTTCCCTTTCTATTCACCATACTTATTTGTTTATATAGTCTCCCAAATGGTGTGAGATATGAAGCATTGTGTCCCTTTGTTTGAACCATCACACCTCTTCATTAACTAACTAATATTGATTTTGAACTTTGTCCTTATGAGTTGATCACAAACATGGATCGACTCATTATATCATTCTTATGATTCTTGTAACATCCTGGTTCTAACCCTTATAAACTATAATGTATTATGTAAATATGACTTAGGCTGGCGAGCCGGTAAAGTTGAAAAGGGGTCAGAGTGCCTAGGAAATGCAACACTTCCTATACATTAATAAAATACACCGTTGGATGAAAGACCGACAAGAACAAAAGAGATAGGGGGCTTGAGTGGCAAAGTCTTGTTATTATTATTTTGTTTACCCATAATTGATTTTATGGAGAAGAGGGGGTTACATGAGCTTCTTGGGAGGGAGGCCATGAGACTCTTGTCTTCATGTAATTATTTAAACATCCCTTGGGGGTTGTTTTGGGGTTGTTCTTCTCTTGGTTCATCCTCTTCTCACTGGTTCACTTGTTCTTCTTCCTCTTCACTCACTATTGCTAGTTCGTGTGCTCTTGGGCTGAGCATGGAAACAAATGGCAGGAAGAGGAGAGCCATCGTTGAATGGCTGTAATGATTTACTGATCATTCCAAGAGGGAATTGATGCATGTGTGCATGAACTTGATGGTAGTTCGGATGGAACTGTCCACATCTGAGAGCTCTTGGAATTTCCAATCGGGAGATTTCCTGACCAGTAGCACTGGATCCCTGGAGAGAAATGGAATAGCCTCAGGGACTGCATGGCAGAGAAAGGTGTTCATTTCTTGGGGTTGTGCAGGCTGAGGGGGAAAGAGAGCTGGAAATTAGGATTGCTGTGAGGTTGGGAAAACTGAGAGCTACTTAGCCAACTACTGTGTATTTAGACTTGGCCTAGGACCCATCCTTTTGGATTCATATCCCTAGCTTGGGGGTGACCTGGTATTGAGAGTAAATGAACAACAACGTCTATGGTTGGGAGGAACATCCTTGGTCTACAGTCAGTTGGTGAACATTTACTTGCAAAGATAAGTGCTCTCTGTGTTTTCTGTTTAATGTATTACGCTGTGTATTTAATTATCTTTGAGATATGTATTCTAATGTGCCTGTCTGCTAGTTATTTGTTGTGCATGGCACAATGTTTATCTCTTTTATGCCGCGACATGGATCTTGTCTTATGCATGTGGTGTGCATGCTCCTAACATTGTTGAGAAACCCTTTGTCTTTGAATTAGAGATCAGAGAACTGAGTCTTGGGATTGCATCATGCCTAGCCTGCAGGTGGTTGGGTGTGTTGCAGCCTGTTTAAGTGGCGTAGCCCAACCTCTGGGTGGTCAGGTATGTTACATATTGGTATCAAATATTTTGGTTGAAACACTGGGCCGGTATGGGTCGGGTCTGTTGGTCAGAGTCTTGTGGTTGAGATCAAATTCTGACTTGAAGTTGAAAATCTCAGGAGGAATGGTTTTGCAGAATCTATGCAGGAGTTATATCATCAGAGATCAATTGCAAGGGGTTCGAAGGATTGTGACCGTCCCCCTTCGAATTCGGGAGCGATCACCACTATAGGATCATGAGAGATCCGATATCGTTGGATTGAAGGATAGGTGAACAAAGGTCGTTTGATGTAAAGGAAGAAAGGGTTAAGGTCACAACCGTTAGATCCCATGGGAGAGAGAGATCAATGGACATGAGGCATTGCGGGGAACCAAGTTGCATGGGAGATAATTTCCCAAGGCAGTTCCACAATCCAAACCATGGTTTCACCAAGGGGTTATGTGTCAGCATCAGTAGAATTTCGAGGTGAAAAGCGGGTTACTCCAAACTGCCGATGTGTGCCCCCACAAATTGAAAGGCATGCAGTGATGTGACATGTTTGTACTCAAGCGACGAACCTCTGAAGAGTAGAAGTAGTCGGGGACCATCGATATGTAGGAGGACACACATCAACTGATCGTTTGATTCGGGTGAAAGCATTCCCGGAAAAGGAAAGCAAGGAGAAGTTGAGAATTGAGATTTCTAGACCCTGGAGATCCGAAGTGAATTGCAGCCATCCGATCTAGGAGGAGACACGACAAAAATCCATGCACTTCGGGGAAAAGCGAAGGTTGAGAGTCGAGTTCTCTGAAGTACGAAGACTTGAAGAAATAATATCCATCGATCCATGGGAAACAGATGCCAGTATATCGCGAGCTTCAGATAAAAAAAATTTCGGAAAAAAGTTGAAGTTTGAGTTTTCTGAAGTCTAAAGACCCAAAGGAATTGCAGCCGTTGATCCTTGCAGCGGTAACTTATGAATTCCTGAAGTCCAGGGTTAACATGGGCCGTTCGATAAGGGATACACATGGTGAAAGTTTAGCTAGTTCAGGAAATTGGATTTCGTGAGAATAGGAAGTGTGATAGTGTGGAAACTCCTGAAGTCCCGAAGCCCGAAGAGGTGGGGCACGATGACGTCACCAGGAGGTGATGTGGACCCCAGAATTTCCGAAGTGACGTGGCTTGCAGACGTCACTAGGGATGATGTGGACATATGGGATGTGCACCACGTGTCAGTAAGTTTTGAGCATGTGAATGATTGAAATTTCAGATAGGATGTGACATGTGTCACCCACCTGATTGGACCATGTGTTCGCTTACAGTATTTCACTACGTGGTGATGGATCGTGGACTCCAGAGAAATTACTCCGAGATTTTTTAGTTGAGAGTTGAAACTCTTGAAGCCCAGAGAGCTAGAGACCCGAAGTAAACGTCGACTATCAGATCATCCGAAGTAGACCTGAACTATCAGATCAGGAGAACATGTGGCATGAAGTTGTGGATTCTAGGTAAGGACCCGAAGTAAACGTCAACTGTCAGATCGTCCGAAGTAGACCTGAACCATAAGATCAGGAGAACATGTGGCATGAAGTTGTGGATTCTGGGTAAGGATCCAAAGTAAACATCGATTGTCAGATCGCCCTAAGTAATTTCCCACCGTCTGATTCAAAAGGACACATGGCAGAATCACATGTATCTCGAGGGAAGTAAATTTTGAGATTTGAGAATTTCGAAGTTCGGAATTCCAAAATGACCACAACCGTTGATCTGGGAGAGGTAAATCTGAACTTTTGGTTCCCAAGAGGTAGATCTTGTTCGTCCATTTAGAATCACCGTCAATATCGCGAGTTCAATGGTCACCTTGTATTGCGGGGATGGGAGGTTCTTGGTTTTACGAAGTCGAGGGCGGGCCACAATCGAGACCACAATTTTGGCAAAAGTACACGTGGTGGCTCAAAGTGAATTGCGGGGAGAAAAGTAGTTTGGTTACAAACCCCCTTTGAGTGTGGCCGCAATCGTGCATCTGTGTGAGGTCACCACCTAAGGTCACATATAAGGAGGGGCCAAGTGAAAAAGGAGCTAGCACCAACTCTGAGATTTATCGCAAGGGAAAAGGAGAAGGTCGCGGGGGCCATCAGACCTGTGCCAGAAATTTGGAAGGGCCTGTGTTTAGATACATAACTAAACCATCAAGGTTTCAGAGAGCCAATTCAAATTGGGATTCAAGACCCTTGATCAAGAGGTCACACAACCTTAGGAGAAGGGGGTATGCATTAAGAAACAAAGGGAAAAGAAGAGGCAATGCTCAAATCAATAAGCTCATGGTTTTGTGCATCTGGTCATACGTAAATGGTGTTGGATTACTAAGAGGGGGGGTGAATCAGTAATAAAATAATTATAATCCTTTTTCTCCAAATAATCCAAGTGTTGTATCAATGTAGAATTATTATCTAATAATGAGCAATAAGAAATGAACGATCACACACATACACAATACACCAGTGTTTTACGTGGAAACCCAAATTGGGAGAAAACCACAGAATGCTTTGTCTTATATGTTTTGAAGAATTACATTCATTGGAAGCACCAACTTCCTTTGTTTTCCAACTACAACTAGAAGGAGGCTCCAACCCCCTAGTTTCTTAGGCTACAACCCGAGGGAAGCTCCAACTCCCCAATTCTCTAGCTACAACCAGAAGGAGGCTACAACCTAAAGGTGGCTACAACCACCTGTCCTTGCCTCATCCAATTGCCCTGAAGTAGAAGTAGAATGATGGAACCACTGCCACACTATCAGTGTGAGATATACCACTGTAAACATGTACTCATAAACCTAAACCATGCATCAACCATGCATCAACCTGTACCTCAACCTGTAATTAACCTATACCATAAACAAGTGCATCGACCATGCACCAACATGTACCAAACAATCTGTCATCAACTTGTACCATAAAAAAGTGCAACCAACCATGTACCAATCATGTGTCAAGTACTCATCAACTATGACTCATCAATATGTACCAACATCATCAACTATACTCCTCATGTATGTGTCAACTCATCAACTATTTGTCTCAACCATGTACCCAACTTGTACCTCAACCAAAATCCCTCATAATTTTCATCATCCAAATATGATTTGTAACTTTGTAATAGATCTGGTGTGTATGATCACATACCTACAAACCTTCCTTAACTTTAACAACAAGAGACTACCATTTTCATCAAACGTTTCTTTAGTCTCACAAGACTAGTTTTGGATTAGTCAACAACCCTAACTGGAAATAATCATAACTTTGTACCCGTAATGAATAAATATTTGAAAATGATACACAATGTTCTTCAGTGTTCTTTATGAAATTCCTCCAGCTGTCACTACTTGGAACCTCTCAGAAAAGGAGTTATGGAAAAAATGGTACACATTGTTGAATTATGGCTTATTCTAGAGAGTGACCTTGTAGAGCATGCCCCACATGGAATATTTGTTGAATTGATATGAAACTATTAAAAACCATACTACAGACTGTACTCTAACCAAAACATTTTCTCTTATTGAATTTGGATATTTTATGAAGAAGTTATGACGTTTTTACCCGAAACACCTTAAAAAGCATCATCAAAAGAATTTACCCTTCCTTGAATTCCGACCTTCTTTTCTTCACTTTCCTCAGAAATTCATCTTAGATATCCTTTGGTTACCTCATAAACCTATAGGTATTCAATATTCTCAAGTGTGTCTTAAATGAGAGAGCCTTTCCTCTTATTTATACTCTCCAAGTAGCTTGCTTAAAAACATCTTCTAGGTCACTTTGCCCACTTTCCTTATTTTAGGGTTAACCCACTTCTAAT
>ML810497.1:334148-362766 GCA_009831015.1 Picea engelmannii | reverse complement strand
CTTTGAATTATAGTACACTCATCACTTCACTTTATTATTTACCTTTTAAAATCTCTTAAACCACTTTGACTACTTTGACCTTTTGGGGCTTCTAGATGACATATGAGGGTCCTCCAACTTTGTAAGGCCATAACTCTCAAACCCTGAGAAGTTATGTGACGTTCCACATACCACTAGAAATGGAATGACATGTACTATCCATATATAATAGTATTACCTGAAAATATATCAAACCTCATACTGTTATCCATCAAACAAACTTGGGTCCATTACCCAAACCTGGTTTCTCCAACTTCTCATGGCCATAACTCTCTAACCCTGAGGAGTTATGTGACGTTCCACATACCACTAGAAATGGCATGACAAGAAATATCCATATAAGATAGTTTCACTGAAAAATTCACTAGCTTTCATCTCATTATTCCACAAATAAGAATGGGTTCTCTAACCATACTTCTAGGATAACTTAATCCGCAAAGCGTCTTCCCGTGAGGGCTTTCACCATAAGGGGACCACTTTGGAGTTCATCCATTTCTACTTATTATCAAACATGACAAGAAAATAATGAGTCATATTTACATCAAATGATCTTGGGTCCATTACCCAACCTTTGTGCTACAGGGCTTTCTTCAAGGGTTGACATCAATGACAACCAACCTTAATAAACAATCTCCCCCTTTGGCATTGATGGAAACACTCTGATGCAATACTAAAATCATATCACTCATGCTCCCCTTGGAACCATGCCTATGTCCTCTTCCTCTGTCCTCTGCATATGATAAATCTCTCCCCCTTTGTCATCAATGATAAAGGTATCTTTCCATCCGGTTTTGCTCCCCTTGACTGAACTGTCCTCTTATGGTGCTTCCTCGTGTAAATCGAAGACATATAAGATAAGCATTCAAAAAGAATTCATTTTGGAGTAGAAATAACTCCAAGTCTCTGGCGAAGATATTCAAAGGATTCCCGTGGAAGTGGTTTTGTGAAGATGTCTACCACTTGTTCTTTTGTTCCCACATACTCAACTTTGATGTTCTTTTCTACAACCTACTCCCGTAGAAAGTGATACTTTATTGGAATGTGCTTCATCTTGGAGTGCATCACTGAGTTTTTAGAGATATTGATGGCTCTTGTATTATCAAAATAGATTGGAATGGGCTCATCATACTCAACCTGTATATCTGTCAGAGTTTGTTTCATCCAAATAACCTATGTACAACATGATGCTGCTCCAATATACTCTGCCTTGACCGTGGATAAAGATATTGATGATTGTTTCTTGCTTAACCATGATACTTAACACTCACCCAAGTAGAACGCTACTCCACTGATGCTTCGTCGGTCATCAGTACAACCTGCCCAATCTACATCTGTGTAGTAAATAAGTGATAGATCCTTTCCTTTTGGATACCATAATCGAAACTCTTTTGTTCCTTTGAGATATCTAAAAATCCTCTTCACTTCTAACACATGTGACTCCTTTGGTGCTGCTTGAAATCACGCCACCTATCCAACTGCCTGCATTACATTTGGTCTGGATGCTGTCACATATAGTAGGCTTCCAATCATTGACCTGTATTTCCTCTGATCTATAGACTTCGAATCATCATCTTTGCTCAACTTGCAACTGGTTTGCATGGGAGTGATAACTGGTTTGCAATATTCCATTCCAAACCTCTTTAGAATTTCTTTGATATACTTGGTTTGAGAAATAAAGATTCCTTGGTTTCTTTGACGCATCCGAAGTCCCAAAAAGAAGGATAGTTCTCCAAGTAACGACATTTCAAATTCATTCTGCATATCTTTTGAAAATTTATGTCTTAACCTGTCATCATCACTACCAAAAATAATATCATCAACATAAACTTCAATTAATAAAATATTACCTTCACTTACCTTGATGTAGAGGTTGTTGTCTGCACTTCCTTTTCTAAACCCTGTCTGCTACAGATACTTATCCAGTCTAGAGTACCATGCTCTAGGAGCTTGTTTTAGACCATACAAGGCCTTCTTTAATTTACACACATAATCTGCATTCTTTGACAACTGAAATCCTTCTGGTTGTTCAATGTAGACTTCTTCTTCAAGTTCTCCATTCAGAAAAGATGATTTTACATCCATCTGATATACTTTAGCATTTTTGGAGCATGCATAGGCTAAAAGCAACTAGATTGCTTCCATTATGGCAACTGGGGAAAATGTCTCTTCAAAGTCTATTCCTTCAATCTCTGCATATCCTTTACATACCAATCTAACTTTGTTCCTAGTAACTTGTCCATCTTCATTTAATTTATTCCTGAAAACCCATTTTGTGCCGATCACATTCTTATTCTTTGGTCTTGGAACCAGTTCCCAAGTGTCATTTTTCTCTATTTGATCCAATTCTTCATTCATGGCCTTATTCCAAAATTCATCCTTGTTGGCTTCTTCAAAACAATTTGGTTCAATTGTAGATAAGAGTGCTAGGTGTGTTTGTTCTGGTAAACAGATTTTTCTTCTAGTCTCAACTCCTGCATCTTTGTTTCCAATAATCTGATCTGAAGGATGATTCTTCTGTACTTGTTTTCTAGGTGTCTTTGGAGATACTTTTTGAGCTTTCTCTTCTGTTTTTGTTGGATTTTCTTCATGTTCCTCTTCTACTTCATCTTCTTCGAAAATTTGTTCCATTGTTTTGTTTTCTTCTTCCTTTGATTCTGGTCTGCCTATTTCATCAATTTTTACATTGATGCTTTCTAGAACTTTGTTCAATATTAGATTGTAAAACTTGTATGGTTTCCTTGTACTCGAGTAACCAACAAGTACTCATTTGTCCACATGAGATTCAAACTTTCCTATTCTACCATCTTCTCTTTTGATGTAGCATTTGCTTCCAAAGACTTTGAAGTGCTTCACATTTGCTGGTCTTCCTTTCCATAGCTCGTAGGGAGTTTTATCAGTGTTGTTTCTGAGAATTACTCTATTTTGAATGTGAACTATTGTATGCACTGCCTATGTCCAAAATATATCTATCAATTTGGAATCCATGAGCAATGTTCGAGCCATTTCATGTACTGTCATGTTCTTTCTTTCAACAACTCCATTATGTTGAGGTGTACTAGAAACGAAGAATTGCCTTTTTATTCCATGACTGCTACAGTATTCCATAAATTCCTTTGAAGTGAAATCTCCTCCATTATCAGATCTCAAGCATTTGATTATTGAATCCATCTCATTTTTAACCATTTCCTTGTAGATCTTGAAGTTTTCAAAAGCTTCTGACTTGTTCTTTAGAAAGAAAACTACAGTCATTCTTGTCTAATCATCAATTAATAACATAAAGTATCTCTCACCTTTTAATCCCTTTGTTGTAGTTGGTCCAACTAGATTAGTATGTACAATTTCCAGTGGTCTTGTTGTTGAATATTCCCTTGATTTGAACCCGGTCTTTGTTTGCTTTCCTTGTTGACAATGCTTGTATAAAGTGTTGGTTGGTTTTGTGAGCTGGGGCATTTATCTGACTGCTTCTCTTTTTCTGACTTTGAAAAGGTTATCAAAATGCATGTGACCCATTCTTTTGTGCCATAACCAACTTTCATCTTCCTTTCCTAGACAACACTTTTCATTTTCAATTTCACTTAGCACATATATGTTGTTTGAAGTTCTTGCAGCTGCACCGACCAATTTCCCTGAACCTTCTCTTCTTATCTCACACTTTTGTGAATAGAAAGTAACTTTATGACCTTGGTCACACATTTGACTCACACTTAGAAGATTATGTTTCATATCTTTTACCAGTAGAACATTTTGTGCCTTTTTATTCTTGTTCCCAATTCAGACTATGCCTTCTCCAATGATTTTGGCTGAATTATCATTTACGAAGGAGACTGATCCATTTCTTTCCTTTCACAATGTAAGAAATTTTTCTCTATCACCTGTCATGTGTTTTGAACACCCAATGTCAACATACCAACCGTGTTTCTTCTGCTTAGCTTGTAGAGCGACTGTGCATTCTTCATTGCTATACTAATCTTGCTTTCTTATCCATGTCGTTTTCTGAGGTTCTTGTCTGTGACTGTTGTTATTCTGTTGAGGTTCTTTAGGAGGAACTTCCATTCTGCATTTTTTGGCCACGTGTCCAAAATTGTTACATTTGTAACATTCCACTTCAGTGCTCAAAGATTGAAACCTGTTGTAACTTATTCTTTGTGTTTCACCAGGTCTTCTTCAGTAACCCCTTTGTGTATGATTCTCAAAGTTGTTATTGTTCCTATTGTTAGCTCTGCAATTCACAACTTTATGTCCAAAATTATAACATGCATAACATAAACCAAAAAATATAGTTTGATACCTGGGAGTTGAATATCTTCTGAAAGAAGGTGCTCTTATGAATCCTTCTTCTTCTTGAGCCCTATTTGTCTATTGTTGATTATGAAATCTGAATCTTCTTGGTGGAGGAGTGTCCCTGTAATCTTCCTTGTACATCTTCCTATCTCCTTTGATTGTTTCTACATAGCTTTTTGGATTTGTTTCTTGCTCTATTGTTTTGTATATTGATCCCTTTTTTGTCTGATTGTATCCAAGTCGAGACTTGTCAAGATGAGATTTTTGATTGCTGATAATGTCATCCAAAACTTTTGAGCTATTCTGCATATTTTTCATTTGAATATCCTTTCTTAGTGTGACAATCTCTTCTTCCAAGTTTCCAATGATATTGTCCTTTTCTTCTAGTTGTTCTTTGAGTGCTTCTTCAATTCTTTTATCTTCTTCTATTTGAACCTTCAATCTTGTGATCATTTGTTCTAGTTTTCGAGTGTCCTTTTTCTTGTCTAGTTCTGCTTGTAGTTTCTTGTTTTTCTTCTTTTCTCTTCTGATAACTTCTATGGAACACATTAATTCTTCTCGATAGTCAACTTCTGCCTCTTCAATTTCATCTTCGAATTATTCATTTCCTTCTTCGACTTCTTCATATTCTTCTTCAGAGTATTCTTTGTTAGAATCTTTTACTGCCATGAATATAACTCTTCCTGTCTCACCGTCACTGATTTCATCTTCATCTGATGATGAGATGTCTTCTTTGATGCATAAGATTTTCTTGAAATCTTTCTTTGTAGTTCTTTTGCCTTTATATGTGTGTTTTCCTTTTGAGTAACCTTCGTGATTTCTCTTTTTCTTATGAGGACATTTGTTAGAAAAATGACCAATAACATCATAATTAAAAAAAATTAAAGGAAGCTTACCTCTATACCTACCATTGGTTCCCTTGTTCAGTCTTTTGATGAAGTTGGCCACTTCTTCATCATCTTCCGAGACGTCGTTGCTGCTACTATATTCTTCTTGTTCCTTTTTCTTTTTCTTTGATCTTTTGGATTATTTGAAGGCTGCTTCTTTTACATCTGGATTTTCCTGTTCAGTTCTCATTTCATATGCTGTGAAGATTCCATGCAGTTCATCCATGCTTATTGAGTTCAGATACGATCTTTCTTCTAGTGTTGATATATTAGGGTTGAATCTCATAGGAAGAGATATTAGTACCTTTTGAACAATTACAGATTCTTCGATTTCTTCTCCCAATCCTATAATTGCATTCACTGTTTCGTCAACTCTTAAGAAGTAGGCTGCAATATTCTCATCTTCCTTCATTTTTAGTTGTTCAAACTGACCTCTGTAAGTTTGAAGTTTTGCTGCTTTGACTTTTGTATCTCCTTCATAAATATTTCAAAGCTTGTCCCAAATCTCTTTGGCGGATTTACAATGTGCAACTTTGGTGAATATTTTTTCACTAAGATCGTTAAAAAGTGCATTTGTATCTTTGGAATCATTCTGAACAAGTTTCACTACTTTGTCATTTGTTGGTGGAACTGTTGGTACTGTGTATCCATATACAATTGATTGCCAAATTTCAAACCCCTATGCTTGTATATATGTCTTCATCCTTATGCTCCAAAAATCATACTTCTGTCCATCAAAGTGTGGTATTCCATTTTTATATGAGTTGGTACTCTCCATGATTTACCTTTCAGTGGTTAAACTGATTTTTGAAGGAACCTACTCTGATACCAATTGTTGGATTACTGAGAGCGGGGGTGAATCAGTAATAGCATAATTATAATCATTTTTCTCTAAATAATCCAAGTGTTATATCAATGTAGAATTATTATCTAATAATGATCAATAAGAAATGAAAAATCACACACATACACAATACACCAGTGTTTTACGTGGAAACCCAAATCGGGAGAAAACCACAAAATGATTTATCTTATATGTCTTAAAGAATTACATTCATTGGAAGCACCAACTCCCTTTGTTTTCTAGCTACAACTGGAAGGAGGCTCCAACCCCCTAGTTTATCAGGCTACAACCTGAGGGAATCTCCAACTCCCCAATTCTCTAGCTACAACTAGAAGGAGGCTACAACCCCTTATGTTCTCCGGCTACAACCAGAAAGTGGCTACAACCACCTCTCCTTGACCCGTCCAACCTCCCTGAAGTAAAAGTAGAATGATGGAATCACTGTCACACTATCATTGTGAGATATACCGCTGTAAATATGTACCCATAAATCTGAACCATGCATCAACCATGCATCAACCTGTACCTCAACTTGTAATCAACCTGTACCATAAACAAGTGCATCAACCATGCACCAACCTGTACTAAACAATCTGTAATCAACCTGTACCATAAACAAGTGCAACCAACCATGTACCAAGTATGTACCAATCATGTGTCAAGTACTCATCAACTATGACTCATCAATATGTACCAACATCATTAAATATACACCTCATGTATATGCCAACTCATCAACTACTTGTCTCAACCATGTACCCAACTTGTACCTCAACCAAAAGCCCTCATCAATTTCATCATCCAAATATGATTTGTAAATCTGTAATATACCTGGTGTGTATTATCACATACCTGCAAACCTTCCTTAACTTTAACAACAAGAGACTAGCATTTTCATCAAACATTTATTTAGTCTCACAAGACTTGTTTTGGATTAGTCAACAACCCTAACTTGAAATAATCATAACTTTGTACCTGTAATGAATAAAGATATGAAACTTATACACAATGTTCTTCAGTGTGTTTAATGCAATTCCTCCAGGTGTCACTACTGGGAACCTCTCAGAAAAGGATTTATGGCAAAAATGGTACACCTTGTTGAATTCTGGCTTATTCTAGAGAGTGAACTTGTAGAGCGTGCCCTGAACGAAATGTTTGTTGAATTGATCCAAAAGTGCTACAAAACATACTAAATACTGTAATCTAACCAACACATTTTTTCTTACTGAATTTGGATATTTTATGAAGAAGTTATGACATTTTTACCCGAAACACCTTAGAAAGCGTTATCAAAAGAATTTATCCTTCCTTGAATTACGGCCTTCTTTTCTTCACCTTTCCTCATAAATTCAACTTAGATATCCTTTGGTTACCTCAGACACCTATAGTTATTCAATATGCTCAAGTGTTTCTTAAATGAGAGAGCCTTGCCTCTTATTTATACTCTCCAAGTAGCTTCCTTAAAAACATCTTCTAGGTCACTTTGCCCACTTTCCTTATTTTAGGGTTAACCCACTTCTAATTTCTCCATTAAATTTATTATTTAATTAATTTATTTTGTATTCACTTTGAATTATAGTACACTCATAACTTCACTTTATTATTTACCTTTTAAAATCTCTTAAACCCCTTTGACTACTTTTACCTTTTGGGGCTTCTAGATGACATATGAGGGTCCTCCAACTTCGTAAGGCCATAACTCTCAAACCATGAGGATTTATGTGACGTTCCACATACCACCAGAAATGGAATGACATGTACTATCCATATAGAATAGTATTACTTGAAAATATATCAAAACAAATACCATTATCCATCAAACAAAATTGGGTCCATTACCCAAACCTGGGTTCTCCAACTTCTCATGGAAATAACTCTCTAACCGTGAGGAGTTATGTGACGTTCCACATACCACCAGAAATGGCATGACAAGCACTATCCATCTAGGATAGTTTCACTAAAAAATTCACTGGCGTTCATCTCATTATTCCACAAATAAGCATGGTTTCTCTAACCATACTTCTAGGATAACTCAATCCACAAAGCGTCTTCCCATGAGGGATTTCACCATAAGGGGACCACTTTGGAGTTTATCCATTTCTACTTATTATCAACCATGAAAATACAATAACGAGTCATCTTTACATCGAGCGATATTGGGTCCATTACCCAACCTTTGTGCTATGGGGCTTTCTTCATGGGTTGACATCAATTACAACCAACCTTAATCAACAAATGGTTTGAAGAAAGCACCTCATAAAGATTTAATTCGACAGAGATTTAACACTAGAATAATACAGGGAATTGATATAGGGTCAAAATATGTTTCGTTTGTGAACTGAGAACACAAAAAAAGCATGAGTACAATACAATGAGTCGATCCATGTTTGTGATCAACTCATGAAGAAAAAATAACTGACACACAGTCATGATTAAAAAAGATTTAATTCATATAAAAAGGAAAAATGATATTAATTAAAGAATAATATTATCACTTAAATGAAAAGGTACCTGTAAATTTAATTGACAATTTTTGTATGATATGTATAGCTCTAACAAGATGGTTGCTTGCACGTTTATCAGGATTAGAGGTATAACCAGATCAATTCAAGAATAGGATTAGATGTTAGGTTCATGGAGGCATGACTTTTCTTACAAAAGTTGGATGAGGTACTACAAAAGAAAGAATCCTCACATGGAACATGAAGCTAGTAG
Organism: Picea engelmannii; assembly: GCA_009831015.1. Lineage (NCBI taxonomy): Eukaryota > Viridiplantae > Streptophyta > Pinopsida > Pinales > Pinaceae > Picea > Picea engelmannii. The sequence continues at coordinate 354,000 of ML810497.1, read as the reverse complement.
GTGAATAATGTCATTAATGGGTGAATAATGTCATTAATGGGCATATAAAGGAAAAGTAAGGCTCCATAGCCTTGAAGGTAGATATGTGTAGATAGTTGCAAGCTTGATGTGGAAGGAAACAAAGATCTTAAGAGGTGGTGTGTGAATAATCTCTATGTGTCAAGCATAGGAGTTCCAGGGAAGGATTTTTTAGATATGAATTATCTACTGTCTAAAAGATTAAATAATAGTTCACAGTGGAAGCAAGATGCCAATGCAGAGGAATTGGAATGCTCTCTCACTTCAAAAGTGGCACTGAATGAAAATGGATTTCCATTGGGGAATGGTACTAACTGGGAACGAATGTTTGGGTGGAACGTGGCTGGAAAAGTGTTCAGACCCAGGGAACCATAGTGCATATGAGAAGAATGGGAGCACACAAGGCATCAAGGATATAAAGGAATTCAAGGACAACCAACTACAATAGAAACAAACAAATAAATAAGTGAATTGAAACAAAAATGTACTAGAGTGCATGAAGCATACAATGAAGTTAAATGGCATATGCATTAGTAGGCATGCTGACAGTAAATGCTTGGTGCATATAGATGTGTAATTTTGCATATGTACATGCTTGGATATTCATATAACATGCTGGTGAACTTATAATAGTTTGTTATTATGAAATAATGCTTGAGTATGACTAAGGATGGATTATGTATTCAGGAAAAATGATACAACAGGGTTAAATATGTGGATGTTGTTGTTGCTTATAATTTCCATCGAGGTGAAGGCCCATGAAGATGGCAGGAATGGTGAGAAAAATGATGAAGGGGGAAGTTTGTGAGCTTATAAAAATATCAGTTGGTCAGAGAACAACAAGTAGGTTGGTAACAACCAAGTAGGTATGCATTTAGTTTCCGTTGATGCATACATGTTGAAGGGGATCGAGGTAAGGATTCCCTCAGTTAATTTTCAGTATTTAAATTGATATGTAATGGCCGAAGGCCCAGAGTGTGTAAGTGTTGTTGATGCTAGAATGCACTTAGATAAAATGTCAATTGCATATTATGTTATGATTGGTTATGGGATCATAACCAAGTAATTCAGGAGACATACTCCTTATATAACAATGAATATCCATAGAGCTAGTCATGTGTGAGACCATAATATGGTTGGATATGGAAGGGCTATAGCACTATGTGAGTGCTCGATAGTATCTTCTGTATATCTGATGTTTGAATTGCAACCTCTTTGCCAACAATGAAGAGAACTTAAGGATTATATTCATGGTGTTGTGTTTGGGTGGAAAAGGAAGGTAACCAAATAGTTAGGAAAGCAATAGGAAGTATGTGGATGATGTGTTGAATCGTTGGCTAGACCTTCCAACTCATCATGGTGGAATAAATGAAATAGTTATGTGGTATTATGTAGTCAATGCATGGATGTATTGTGTAGATGTGACCATGGGTATTGGCACATTGATTGTTATCTTATTAACTATTGCATTATGAAAAGTCCGCTTGACTGATAATACATGTGTATGTAATGATGAGTTCATTCCAATTGATAGTTGGATTAATAGAAGTAATTGAATTATAGTTGTAAACAATTATGAGAGCACTTTGTGATTTTGTTTTGAATCATTTCCATGAAAATGTATATCTTGTACATGAGATATTGACAATTTGTTTGGCCGAGGGATGCTGAAATTGCAGGAGGAAATGGGTCTGGGATATGGTAGTGTCGTAAACCCATAAAGAAGACCAATGCCTATTGCTGCAAGAGTCAAATTGTTATGAGAAAAATCTCATGTCTAGAAGTTTTATTTTTCCTATATAAAATAGTTTTTGGAATTATGATTTGATAATTACTGACGAATTGTTTTGGCTGAATGTAAATTGAATAAATTGTAGGTAGAATGGTCTTGGATATGGTAGGGATGTAAGCCCATAAAGAATACTGATATCTATAGCTACAGAGCCAACCATTATGAGCAGAAAGATCATGCTTGGAAAATTTTATTTTCCTGTATAAAACAAATTTGACATTTATGTTTGAAATGGTTATAATGATATCTCATGATGACTGCATGTGTATAATACAAATGAGATATTGGATATGCAAGATGGAAAGAATGGAAAAGGATATTGTTGTGACATGATAACCCTGTGTCCCTAGAAAAATTATTGTGCAAGAGAACCTTTGTCAGGCAAGATGGATCGCCTGAGGGACTGCATAGCAGAAAAGGGGATGCCTGAGCCTAGGCCTAGAAAGTGAGTGATCAAAAGGAAGAGGAGACTTTGATAGCTCTTGATTGGTGTCATGCACACAATGGGTATGTCAAAGAAAACAATGAGCCAAGTTAATGAGACAACCATATGGATGCATATCTATGAACCACACAGATAAGTATTGTATTGGATTATGAAAATTTACTCTTACAATATGAGAAAGAATGAGAATTTTATGCACAAATTTTAAACTGACATGCTCGCTAATTTGAAATATTGTAGGAAAACGATGAATGTTGAAGATCTAGAAAAGTACCAGAATATGAGAGAAAATAAGGTGATGTTGGAGCAACTAAATGACATAGGCATGGAAGGAAGAAAGTCGAATGGACTTGCTACAATCAGAGTTATGGAACACACAACTCTGAAACTTCCTGGCCGAGTGCAATGATGCCGAGGAGAAGTGGAACAACCTAAGGGACTGCATGGAAGAGAACGGGGTTCATTTCTTTGGGTTGTGCAGGGCTGAGAGGGAAGGAGATCTTGTTGGTTGAAAATGATACCAAAAATATAAATTCTGAAGATCATCATACATGTTTTGGGTCAGAATGCCTATGCATACATGTTTTAGGCTAGAGTGCCTATAAGATTGGGCTGGATTTCTTGCGTAAATTAAGGCCAGAGGGCCTGAAATTGTAATTCTAATAACATTGGAATGGTGTTGTGCACTGAGGACAATGTTAAAATAAGGGGAGGGGGATGTAACATCCCGGTTCTAACCCTTATTAAATATAATGTATTATGTAAATATGACTTAGGCTGGTGAGTCGGTAAAGTTGAAAAGGGGCCAGAGTGCCTAGGAAATGTAACACTTCCTATACATTAATAAAATACACCGTTGTTTGCAAGAACAACAAGGACAAAAGAGATAGGGGCTATGATTCCACGAGAGAGGGGGATTAAGGGGATAAGTCTTGTTATTATTATTTTATTTACCCACAATTGATTTTATGGAGAAGAGGGGGTTACATGAGATTATTGGGAGGGAGGCCATGTGGCTCTTGTCTTCATGTAATTATTTAAACATCCCTTGGGGGCTGTTTTGGGGTCATTCTTCCCTTGGTTTGTCCTCTTCTCACCGGTTCACTTGTTCTTATTCCTATTTACTCACTACTGCTAGTTCATGTGCTCTTGGGATAAGCATGGAAATGAATGGCAGGAAGAGGAGAGCCATCATTGAATGGTTGTAATGATTTACTGATCATTCTAGGAGGGAATAGATGCCTGTGTGCATGAACTTGATGGAAGCTCGGATGGAACTGTCCACAACTGAGAGTCCTTGGAATTTCCGGTAGGGATATTTCCTGACCAATAGCACTGGAGCCCTGGAGAGAAATGAAACAACCTCAGGGACTAGATGGCAGAGAAAGGTGTTCATTTCTTGGGGTTATGCAGGGTGAGGGGGAAAGAGAGCTGAAAATTAGGATTGTTGTGAGGTTGGGAAACCTGAGAGCTACTTAGCCAACTACTGTGTATTTAGACTTGGCCTAGGACCCGTCCTTTTGGATTCATATCCTTGTCTCGGGGATGACCTGTTGTTGAGAGTAAATGAACAACAACATCTATGGTTGGGAGGAACTTCCTTAGTCTGCAACCAGTTAGTGAACGTTTACTTGAAAATATAAGTGCTCTCTCTGTTTTCTGTTTAATGTATTCCATTGTGTATTTAATTATCTCTGAGATATGTATTCTAATGTGCTTGTCTGCTAGTTATTTGTTGTGCATGGCACGATGTTTATCTCTTTTATGTTGTGGCATGGATCTTGTCTTATGCATGTGGTGTGCATGATCCTAAAATTGTTGAGAAACCCTTTGTCTTCGAATTAGATATCAGAGAACTGAGTATTGGGACTGCAACATGCCTAGCCTTTGGGTGGTTGGGTGTGTTGCAACCTATTTAAGTGGCGTAGCCCGACCTCTGGGTGGTCGGGTATGTTACAATTCTGTTGCTTTCTCAGTTTACCAACATATCATACTCGATATTTTACCAATTCTATGTATTGTTCAAGTATTAACTCTCTATCAAATGAAATCTGTATGAGTCACTTCCTTCAAACCATTTACATATGACCATATGTGCAAAACCACATGCTTATTAATTTTAAGAGATGTTCCCAATGCTTCATGGCTTATGTGTTCGTAACCCATGATCGGGCACTGGAACCTAGTCCTACAGACTTCAACCTTTGGGCATTTTCTCTTTCATCTAGTCTTCTGAAGTTTGACCTTTCACAATGATTGATCTAATGGTTAGCATGATTCCCGGAACCAAATCAACGGTCTATATTTGATCCTTACACTATCCTTCCACTACGTTATCCAATGACTATGAATTAATCAAAGGCTGAGATGGATGACCACTATTTACTTCGAGACTTCGGGACTTCGGGGGTTCATAGGTCTAGGTAATTGTTGTTCCAATTTCTATCGGAGTTGGTCAGCACTGAAGTGGTCAACATGGGAGTGCTTACATTATCCTTCCACTACGTTTTGATCTAGCAGTCATGTGAGAATCACAAGGATCTTAGATCAATGGTTAGCATTGACTTTGGCCTTCGGCGCTTCAGGTAATCCTCGTTTCCCGCGAAGGAAAAACTCCCAGAGTGACGTAACTTGCTAACATAACTGCTGACTTGGCACTAGCTAAGTGGTTTCCACATGTCAATTATATTTTTGACTTATGGGTACCTAAAATTCCAAATGGACCTTGAAAGTTGTCACCATTTGATTGTGCCACGTGTCCTTGCTGACGTGGATTTCTTGATGTATCACATGTCCTCCTCCTAGATCTAACGGTTGTAGGTTCATCTGAATCCTTGATCCAATGACTATGATCAGTTCTAGATCAATGGTCTAGATTCATTTCAGTCTTCGAGACTTTGGGTTATTCACTGTTCCCACTTCTCAATTCTCCTGAAATGAGATTCCCCGATTAAAACTTGAGTAACTTGACTTCATCTAATGATCCTTCTTTGACGTGATTAGTTCTAGATCAATGGTCTAGATTTATTTCGGCCTATGGGACTTCGAGTTATTCACTTTTCCCACTTCTCAATTCTCCCGAAATGAGATTCCCCGATTAAAACTCGAGTAGCTTGACTTCATGTAACGATCCTTCTTTGACGTGATCAGTTCTAGATCAATAGTCTATATTCATTTCGGCCTTTGGGACTTCAATTTATTCTCTTTTCCCACTTCTCAATTCTCCTGAAATGAGATTCCTTGATTAAACCTCGAGTAACTTAACTTCATCTAACGATCCTTCTTTGATGCGATCAGTTCTACATCAATGGTCTAGATTCATTTCGACCTTTGGGACTTTGAGTTATTTATTTTTCCTACTTCTCAATTATCCCTAAATGAGATTCCCTAATTAAACCTTGAGTAACTTGACTTCATCTAATTATACTTCTTTGACGCGAAAATATTAACACGATCCAATGATTGTCAAGATTTCGACTATTCGGGATCTTGGGCCTTTGGCCTGCTTATCCTATCCTTCCATTTTATTTTGATCGAACGATCATTATAACTCTTGAAATGATAATGGAAAAATCGTGTTCGTCATATCTTCTAAGCCTCATGTGCGTCATCTCTTCTGATCTTTTTGGTTTATACTTGGATTCCAACTGAGCCAAGATTGTTGATCCATTGGGAATTCGATCCCTATCGCATTTCTGCAAAGCACATTCCCTTCCGAGCTTTGATTAACGTTTCTTTCTTCTGATCTGTTTCATCATTATTTCTCCTAAGATTTTTAATAACTATTTGTGCAGTCATTTATGCATTGATATTTAGTTGCTAACCCTCCTGAGCTCTTTATTCCTTGTACTTTGTTATTCCTTCTGTACATGGATTATTTGCATGCTACCTCTCCTGAACTTTAGCCTTGTTTCTCTGTTGCATTCTCTTTCCATCAATGGCCCTTCATTACACATGGAAAAACCTTATTGGCCATCATGACACTAATTCCAACTGTATAAATTTTTTCATGACTGATTCATGTTGCATAACTTTGTTCATGACCGATTCACGTTGCTATCAATGACAACACACAATCAATAATTCAAACAAAATAATGCTGACAAGAAGATGCATAGTTTGAGTTAGTCAATCATAACAAATCATCAACAACAAACTCATTCAAGACATACAATAGAACATCAAATCTTTCAACCACATATGATCATCAAGCACTTTAAAATCGACAAAAGTTTTGAAGATAACATATCAACTCCATTAAAAAAATGTCAACAAAACATCATAGGTCAAGAAGCATCACAAAGACATTTGAAATCATCAGATCAAAAGGAATAATCAACACCCATAAAAGATATTCATCAATCAATATTAAACCCCCAACTCCTTCAGGGTAGGTAAAGAAATAACATTATTCTCAAGCAGTAGAGGATTAGGCAATAAGTTTGAAATTTTAGTAGCCCCCCCCTTTCTTTTCACTCATAAAAACAAAATTAAAGGGTGGTTGTTGTGACCACAAAAGGGGGATGTTAGGATATGTATACACTTAGGAGTTAGTTAATATCAAATTGGTCTAATGTGTTGTTAGGTTAAACTGTGTTTCTTAGTGTGTTTCTTTAGTATGTATTTGTAATCTGATGGTCATGATATGTTCCTGACATAGAGTGATACGACAAATCATATTCTCCTTGATCTTAATAGATAAATTGATCCATGGTTTAACACTTTATAGGTTCATGATCTCTATTTAAATAGCATGGAGGGTCATTCATCGATGATCAATTGTGAGAAAATATCTATAACATATTTTCTTTTTCATTAATAAATTTCCTCAAGTGGCCACAGTGGCCGGGGCCATGGATGTTTACCCTTAGGGGTTTTACCACGTAAAAAAATCGGTGTCTTGATATTTGATCTGGTTGTGTGAGTAGTTACTGAAGGTGTTTGTGCTCTGTTGGAATATCTATGTTGTTGAACAAATAATTGCATATTTTCACAATAGCTTCACTACTTTAGTTTGGAGAAGGCTTGGTTTGAACTAGGAAGGAATTATTTAAGGCATTTTTGGAAACATACAAGTGTTGTTACTATTTTTAAGCTTCTTGTGTTATTAGTTTTCTTATTATGTGTTATTATCTTACACCGTTAAAGAAAGAGGATAATTAATGTGCCTTATTTTATACTTATTTAAAGAGAGTTATTAAGTTGTTGTTTATTTAAAAACATAAATGTGTGAGTCTCACCATAACACACCCACAACAATTACACTGGCTTAGATTATTATAGCCTTCCATTGGAATGTCTCATAGAGGGTAGTCCAACTATATGTGTTGAATTCCACATTCGACTAAAATTCTGCTTTTCCTACTAGATCCTCGATTTTCTCATTTACCTTTCGAAAATTTAATGTTAATGAAGATTGGGTTTCAACATCCTTTTCCTATGGTTCTTCTTGTTCCAATCATTTTTCCTGTTTGTCTCAAGATTCTTATCTTTTCTTGACTGCAGATTAGATTGCAGTGTTGAGGTGGCAACACTTAGGAAAAGTGTGACAAATATGGTACGACGCTTAGTAGAATGGACCATGGAATTTGTGATATTAATGTCACCGAGTAGAGTGAAGTGCGACACTTAGAAAAGGGTGACAAAATGGTGTATAACAAATGCCCCCAAAAGTGTGAGATAAGAGGAGAGAAACGATGGTCGAAAAACTTTGTAATAATGTGGAATCAAGGGATTGAAGTAAGAAGACTTGTCAGAAAAGAAAGAAAACATCAATCAATATACATATATCATCCCCAAGGTAGGCATACCCATACTCAAAATCATATAAATCAAAGCATGGTCGCCGAAAAATACACTGCAAATCCATGAAAGCACTGACTAAGGGTATGGTCACTGAACATACAATGTGGATCCATATCTCCATGACTCAAAACATTATAGAACATAGCCAAAGACCAATACACCATGGATATATGTCACAACATATATCACAACTTCATAATCTCCATCACAGCCTAGGGACGACAGTTAACAAAAATTAATGTTTACTAGATAGTCCCCGCTAGGGTGTTCAATCCCAATCCTGAATAGTACGAAATATCCATGTGAATAAAGATCTTGGCGTCGAACATGGTAGAAACCACTTGATTACCAGTCAATGATGTATACCATTAACAAGTGTGAGGGGAATCATCAATGATGACAATGAATCCCAAGGTACTCTTAGTACATTCTATCGAATGTGAATAGATGGTATGAAGCCGAACAATCATGGAATCAATAAATCAGGGGTCAATAATGTAAACCCATTGTCAAAAGTGAGGAAACCTGCATTTGAGGCATGTAGGCTCCAAGATACTAACTATTTTATAAGTCTAATTCCTAGATAATGTGTTGATGTCGATGAAAATAGACTCGTCAAAGGAGGGCCATGATGTATCCCCCATCACTGACACAAAATGAATAAGGATAGTGATGAATAGTGATGGATCAAATGACGGTGAACTGACACATGGGTGAAAATGTAAAGGTTGAATTCCCTTGAACATATGGTGGCACAACGAATGACTTGGAAACATTGACTCAACAAGGCATGGAGACTAAGTATGATGATGTGATGACAACCAATGGATCTCTTCGAAGGAGTTGAAAGAGTATGACAACACATGGAATGTGACGACAACCAAGGGTTCTATTATGAAGGATTCAAATGAGTATGATGACACACGTGATTCAAACAAGTGTCATGTCCAAGGGAGACATCAAGCTGCCATAATGATGAAAGGCTTGACCCACTTCTCAAATTTTTCCCCCACCCAAATAGGCGAGTACCTCTTTGTTTTTTAGCGATCTTGAGGAGGATAACAGATGCTTAGTATAAGCTCATCTTTGATCAGTCCCATATTCACATGTTTAACGAACCTGAAGAAGGAAGGGTTTGATCCTAGATGGGTCTTTCCTTGTGTAGATTTTACAAGTCCAAGGAAAGAAAACTCGATGGTCTTTTCATATTTTGAGAGTCTGAAAATATTTAGAAAGAAGACTCCAGATGGAATTTTTCGTGAAATTAGTCTCCACGGCCCGAAAAAGTATAAAATGATACCTAGGAGAAATCTTCTAATCATGCTTGACTAGAGTGTTCCTTTTTTGTAAATAGTCTGATGAGACCAAAAAAGAGACAAACTACCACTCAAAAGATGTTCTTTCTAATTCACTTTAACGAGCATGAAAGACAACAAGATCGCTCAACAATATTTTTGTTTTTAAGGAGTTTAAAAAGAGTTTAAGATTTCTCCATAATGAGGTCCTTTTTCATAAATTAGTTCTTTCGAAGTTGAAAAAGCGATAAACCAAACATTGAAAGACACCCTTTCTAACCCTTTTAACGAGTGTGAAAGGAGACAAGTTCACTCGACAATCTTTTCATGTTAAGGGAGTCTGAAAAGAGCTTAAATGAGACTCCAAAGAGTTCCTTTTTTTTATATATATTTTATGAGTCCGAAAAAGTGATAAAAGTATGCTCGGTAACCTATTATCATGTATTAACGAGCATGAGAAAGAACAAAGACTGAGGTCAGTAACTTATTCTCATGTATTTATGAGCATGAGAAAGAACAAAGAGTAATCTCATTATAGAAAAGACTACTGCGTGATGATGGGAATGACCATCAAATGAGGATCAGTCCTAGAAGTGTGTCTCTCTAGAGATGTTTTCCCCCCATCTTGCATGACATAATATAGTGGGTTTTCTCCAACATGATTGCGAGAGGCTAAAGATCTGCCCCCCAAGTGTCATTTCCTCCGACGACTTTTCTTATTTCCCTATTTAGGCATCTGGTTACTAATGGGAACATTTTCACTAGATGGAGGAAAAGAAGGTTCAGTATGTGATCCAGAGTGAGACTCGATTTGAAGGGAGGGGGTTCTATTTCATGTTTTAACGAGCTTGACAGAGACACTAAACTATGATTTTCAAGACCAGGTACTACCAAAGGATCTGATAATTCTATGGATAGCCACACATGACTCGAAATCATAGTTAATGTGGAAACCTACGGGGTGGTAGGAGAAGGTAAAGGAAAAACCCCCATGAGTGAGGAATACTTAAGGAGACCTACCCCTACACTCTCAATACTAGACTGTCCAAGAAAAGGGACATCATTCGTCACAATATTGTGGATATTTGGAGTTATATAGTCTAGTTGGTCAACAATGATACTTTTTCCTTGATGGGGAAATCGTAAGACACAAAACAATGTAGATGAGATGAAAATCATCGCGTAGAACCAACTATGACTAAGTAATAAATTTTAATCTAGGGGTGCATCAACTACTTCGATATCGACCAAAACAATTTTACCCTTCAATGTCACAATGAAATATTGCAAGAGTTTGTGAGGTTGGAAACCACATCCATAAAATGATTTCAAGGTGGCCGAAGGCGAGGTAAGTTTAGGAGAACCTAGGGCTCTCCAACAAGGAAAATACATAGGCTCCCTCATCCAAGATAGTATGATGGATGTTCTTTCCACCAACCAAAACTTGAATTTGGAATGCTAAGTGGTGGGAGAGTCTCTCCAGTGGATGACAAGATGGTTCTATGTTGACTTGGACAATTTATTATAAATTTGAGGGATGACATAGCACAAGGCGCTTGCACCAAATCTTCAACAATGTTGTATTTTTGGGCAGCGTGGGCATTTGGATTAAATGTCTCTTTTTGAATTACGCTCTTGGGTGGGTTCAACACTTCATTTAGAGTTTGGCTTCTCAATATGAAAAGGATTGGAAGATGGAGGAGGAGTATATGTGGAGGGATGATCAACAGCCTTTCCCTTGGTATGACCACTTGGAGGAGTGTCACAAGTGTTTGCTTGAGTTTCCACTTTAACTGATTTAAACATGTACATGTCGAAAGCACTCATGGAAGCATACCCATAGTGGGAATGACCTACGTTTCATCCTTGTGGAGGGGCAGGATTTTGTGCAACCATATTTTTCTACTGAACCAGTTGGTAGGTACCCTTTAGAAATTTAGCGACAACCTCATGACGAGGGAAACATTTCGTGTAGTGGTCTTCCTCACAAATCATACAAGGAGACTTAGGTTTCCTAGTCAATTGAGTATCAACAATGTTTTGATTATCCTGCTCGTTAGAAGATTTCTTGGATTTACCCTTTTTTTCTTATTCTTACCCACTAGTTGAGGAGATGAATAGGATCAGACCACATTCACCTCGAAGGTTTGAGAAGGAGAAGAAGCAGTTTTGGCATCCATAATTTTTTTTTTCCAGAGTAGGTTTTCTTGGATCCTTCAACGAACAAGGAGCATTAGGGATCATATCGTAAAGTGTGCTGGACTTGAAGTAGGCTGAGTCCAAATACTGTGCATGATTGATAGCCTTCTTCTAAGTAAAAACATTTCCCTTAGCAACATCATAGGTGATGGGAGGAAAGAATGAATTTTAAACCAATCCGTGAGGCATTGGTCCAGAATGGGAGCTTTCATCAACCGTCTCCGCCGTATCCACTCATGACTATGATCAGATATATGGGTGGAGTAGGATTGATGGAGGGAGGTAAAAATATCAGCACCGGTATCATACCGTATAGGTAACTGAAAATGCGTTAGAAAAACCATGGCAAGAGAATTAAAGTTGACAAAGGAGTTACGTGGCAGCTCAATATACCATTTTGTTGTGACACCTGTAAGTGTTCTCTAAAAAACCCTAAGATGGATGGAATCATCCATCAAAGAGTTGGAAGAAACCATAAATGGAAATTCATAACATGATTGTTAGGATATTCCCCTGGTTCTTCGTAGGATTTCAGAATGTCGGACAGTAATTTGGCAGGGATGGTGGGCCAAAATAGAGCATGTTGGATGGGATCGTTGGTTAAATGCGACAGATCTGACAGATCTAACATAGCCAAGAATGAAAATTTTCAATTATCCTATAGATACTGGTGGTAATCATATGGCATGGGAACACCAGTAGGACCGTATCCAGGTTGCGACAAGATAACAAAGCTATATGGTCCTCCCATATATGGTGGCTGCCCAGGTTGTCCACTCATTGAAGGGGGTTGTCCTGATTGTCCACCCATATACTGTGATTGGACATATGGACCTCCTACATACCGTGATTTACCTAATGGGAATCCCATGTATTTATATTGAAGGTACTGTTGCGTTGGAATGATAGGGTTTACAGATTGAAAGGAAAAGTTCCTTGTGGAAGAATGCTCATCGGTTTGGGTTGACCCCACAAAGGGTTAACAGTTCTTGGAAATGGATGTATAGGATATAGGCCAATGGTAGTAGGGATATAATGACTAGAAGAAGTAGATTTCCCCTCAGGTAGGTTGATTTTTCAACCATGAAGGTTTCCCCCAGTAAACATTTTCCCTGCAGCTGAAGGTTTCCCCCCAACCGAAGGTTGGTTTCCCATTGAATATTGACCTCCATTGTAGGGTGTACTAATATAATATGGTTGATATAGAGGATGAGTATCTTGTGTAACCATGGTTGTATGAACGACTTGGTTGTTGGCCATCTGACTGATGAAACGACTAAGTAAATCACTTGGTGTGTGCATGTGTGGAAAGAGTGAAGCAAGAATATTACTCGACCCATGTGCAAAGGAATATGTATGCACAAGTGGTTGATTCGTAGTTACCTGGGTCACCTATGTTTTTGGTAAAGAGGAAGAACCAACAATATCAACTACAAGAGTTGTGAAAAAAGATGACTTCCCAAGTCCTTCAGGAAAACCAAAAGATGGTAGGTTCACGCCAAAAGATTGTGTAGTGGTGGAATCAAGGGGTAAATAGTAAGAAGAATAGGCATCAAAATATCTCTTAGATGGTGGATCAATGAATGGTTGGCCAAGTGGATCAATAAAAAGAGTATTCATGTAAGATACAAGGATTTTAACGATGGTAGTGACCAATTCTTCTGTGTGATGGCCACTTCCAGGAGGTATACTCCCAATCTCATAAGTTTGATCTTTGATCATTCCTTCATTAGAAACATTGTGTTGAGGTTCCCGAGGGTCAGGTTCCATACCTTGTATACTGTGAAATCTTTGATCCTAAGGACAACAAAGAAAATTAAATAAAAACACCACTAAGAAAACTAAAACTAATCAACCAAGCAATAGTAGGTTCAAGGATATTTCGAAGATGGGATGTCAAGCCTTCAACGAAGAAATGAGAAGCAATTACCCTGAACTCCATGTAACAATCCTTCTCGGTGCAATCAACCCTCTCTTTCGCGGGATCACCCTCCAAGGGTATTAATAGTGTGATACGACATCTACCCTAGGTACTATGGGAATCCCCCCATAGTCACCTCTGTAGATACCCAGGAAAGGCCACTAAGGTTACCAACTCATAGTCATCCTTTGGGTGGGTACAGTTGATAGTCGAGACTGAATGTATGGGAAGGATATCAAAGTCCAAATATCTTCAAGAGAACTGAAGACAAGTAGACCGATAAGAATCCTGAGGACCACGAACGGATTCAGAATTCATGAAGCATTGATACCAAATGAAACTAGTGGTTTCTCAAGAAAAACCCCCAATATACGCTCGTTCCACTACGATTGGTCAAGATTTGGAGGGGTAATCTTCGCTTCTCTTCTGCATGTGACCTCGTTTTTATCCCCTGTGTGAGAGGGGGTTCTCGACGATGCTTATACAAAATTTGTATTTGTACACTTGCTAGTTTTCTACAATATTTTTAGTAGTCTTGGACAATTTACTCACTTTTCCTAGTCTAAATACCCTAATCCTATGCTACTATTGGTGTGTTAAAACCAAAAAATGTTCTAGTTGATTTTATTAGCGCGTGATTGATTTTAATGGATTTTTACTCAAAGGGTTCACGGAGACGAAACTGATGATGTAAGAGAGACTCAAAACTAATTTTTTTCTTTTCGATGAATTCTATGTATGGGAAGGAGAAGAGTTTTATTCTTCTTAACACAAGCAAGAACACAAAACTATGCAACTTTCAATTTCAGGGATCAATATTATGCCAAACAACCAAAATAATGTTTCCAAAAACCAAAATGCATACACAAAACTAGCTCTTTCTCCAAACATATATCAAAACCAATTCCTAAAGAATGGAAAAAAAAATCTTCATTTTATTATGCAAACTCTTTTGCTTCTTATCTTTCAGGAGAAATGAAAGAGATCTATGTTTGACATGGAGAAATACAAGGAAAAACAATTAATAAAAAAAAGTGCACTAAAAAAGATGAGAACTGAAAGAAAACAAGTGTGAGATAACCTGTTCAATCAAGGACTCAAAAATGAAAAGGAGAATGAAGACACACACTCATGAAAAATCCTTAGAACATGAGCAACAAAAATGAGGTTGTGGTAGATGAGAGATTCCTAATAATCCAGAAAAGTGAGATGCTTCAATGAAGACGAAAGGGCTCAAAACCAATCAACCAATGAAAACTAAAAAGAAGGAAAGGAAAACGAGTGATAATGTAAAGTTCTCATCCAAGCACATCTAGAAACAAACTAGGAGTTTCTGGGCTAAAAGACTAGGCAATCTTCAAGCACACAAGTGGACTGAAAAGAGGATGAAAAAGAAAACAAACAAAACCTCTTAGTAAAAGAGATGATAAATATCATCCAACCATATGGATATGATCACAAATACTCAAAATAGAACCTCAAACAGTCATAGAGAAATTGAGCAAAATATGAGAAAAATCTGAAAACAAGGCTCATAAACTAGTTTGCTACATGAGGTCACTCTATTCGAAAGGAAGACATGGTGTCAAAGGGTGATGTCCACTCCCAAATGGATTAGAAAAGGGCATCCAGGTCACTTTGTGGCAGTTAGACATGGGGTGACAAAAGGGTAATGGTCGCTCTGGTGAGGTCATGTAGGCTCAATTTTTCCAATATTTCTCAGAAAAATTAGGGTTTTGATGAGCAGAAGGGTGCCAAAGGAAAAGAAGAAAGGTGTAGAAAAATTAAAAGGGTTAAAATGGCTATAAAACTAGGAAGAACTAGAAATTTATCCTTAGTGAGAATTTACTGTGGTGAGAATTATCCCCCTGTAGACAAGTTGAGTTTCCCTCACATGGGTTTCCTACAAGTGAGACGACCTCTAAAAAATGGACACTAACATCCTTCTAACAAACCATTCTATTTTCTTGAGAGAGGGTTGAGAGAGAAGGATAAAAGGTGTGTGTACATGGTTTCTAATGTTTTTCCTCATCGCTTCGATGATTAAGCTCCAATCCAAGTAGCTCCCTCACGAAGTCAAACCTGTAAGAAAATAAAAACATTCTCCTACTACTATCTATGATTAGGTAATAGAAACCCTACCTATTGATAACTTACATGAAGTAATCAAATAGAAATGAAATGAACAAGAAAGTATAAGAAAAATAGGCCAAGTTCTTATATTCAATGAAAAGAAAGAAGTTTACAACCTGATTATGCTGCAATCCTCCAAGATTCTTTCTTCAACCCTTGAACATGAATCTGAATCAACTTCTTCACATAAAAAAAGGTTTGGCACTCCTTGAAAATATCATAAGTTTGGTATGCTTCTTTTCCATCTCCCTCTCACTCTGAAATGGCCTGGTTATATAGATGCATAAAGGGTTAACCACTAGGGTAAGTCAAGAACATAGTTGAGGGTAAGGTGGATTAGGTTAGGATTTGAGTTATCTTCATGGTTATTCTTTCTCCAGAGATAGGATAGCAAGAGGCTTGAATCATATCTTGATGCAAACAAGAAAACAAACCAAGAACCATCCAGAAAGTCCTAGAAAGATTGCCCCTAGTTTCATGGGGTTTGAACAAATTTGCATGGTTTCCCCCATAGAAGGGCAAACAAAGCGACCTGGTCACCCCCCTAACACTATGTCTAGGGGATGGTCACTCCCCCTGAGTGAAAATGGGAGTGACCATGGTCAAATGAAGCCAAGACTGAGTGAAAACAACCAAATTGTCAGGGTTTGTAGGTGTCTTCTTTTTCTTCTTCTTCTTGATTCTCAAGGGGATGTAATGGATCATTCATGCATGGAGTTTAGGTGGAAAAACTTAGGAAAAGTGTGACAAATAAGGTATGACACTTAGTATAATGGACCATGGCATTTGCGATATTAACGTCATCAAGCAGAGTGAAGTGTGACACTTGAGAACACTTAGCAAAGGGTGAAAAAATGGTGTATAACAACAATGTTTGACAAAATGGGTGTACTCACGACATCCATAATATTTAAAATATGGTTTCATAATATAACCCTATACATGAATTTAATTATCTATCCAAATATTGAATGCTTATGGTAGACTAGTTACAAAATCTACTTCCACACATATTCAAATCCATGAAAACACGCTTGATTTCATTCTTGAGAAATCATATGAAATTAGAACATTTATTAAAACAAGTGGTTATATTATAATAGAATATGCATGATTGTGTGTAATATAATCCAATTGTGCACACAATCCATTAATTGCAATACAAGATATGATTAAAATCTATTGGTTATTCAATATTGAGATATATTTTCAATGAACCAACAACATTACATTTTTTTTTAAAGAAACTCATTAAATAAATGAGTGGAAACCCTACCAAATTGTTGTTGACCCCCTCATCTAGCTAGTTGTACGCATTGTTGAGGCCCGATTATTTTGTTGAGAGGTGCATTCTACAACTTAGTATGAGGGATATGTGTAATGTAAAGTATCGTTGATGTGGCATAGGCTAACAAAAAATAAATTGAATAAAATAACAACAACAACACCATTTAAGCCCTCTTAATATCTTGACTACTTTATATCTATGTTAACTCTAGATTTATCGTGTGTTGAGAGATACCAAATATCTAGAAGTGAAAAAAAAAATTAGAGCGCAAAAAATTGAGGAAATCTATACACTTTGAAGGATTTTATCCTTCTTGATGCTTGATAGATCTACAGTTAAGAAATATCTAGAATGATATATGATAAATATACCCATATGATAATATAAATTTAAATGCACCATACATTAATGTCTAAATGATAACATATTAAATGATGCATGCAAATATTGGAATGTGTTAACATAACTGGGAAATAGTAAAACATCTCAAAATAAGATAAACAAATAAATATGAATGGATAAATGAGGATTTAGGCTCATTTTTGGAGGATTTAGGTTTTACTTTGCAGCTCAAATTCACAATGGACATATCATAAATTGAAAGTAATGTGGCTTGGTTTCTAGATGGTGTTGGTCTATCTATGAAACTATGGCAGTAAATATTCAAACCCAACACTGAATCTCTAACAACAATCTCACGTTGGGTTTGATTGGTTAGTCTTCTTGGAATATCAATATTTTGAGAGCTTAATGATTGTAGACGATTCTTTGGGTTCTTTCATCTTCATGGCTTCGACAACCAAATATTTATAGCTTCAATATCTACACATGGGTATGTATAGCTTCAATATCTACACATGGGTATGAATTTATGATTACTTAAGAAATGGTACTCCTAAACGCATTTTGTTGGCATATAATGATCAAAGATGGACACAAATATTGGACTACGAACATGTTTCTTTTCGATGCAAATTAAACTTTACGCATATTCATGTGGTAACCATACACTTGAAGGCTAAATATTCTCCAACTTAAAAAGGAAAATCATGAAATCCATCTTGGTAGAAAGATACAAAAGTGGTATATCATTAGGTAAATCTAATAAAGACTTCTCATGGTCCAACTCATGTACTTTTAAAACTTTAACTACTCTAGTGTTCGAGGTAATAACAAAGACAATGTGAATGTATAACCTCCAAAGAAAAATCCCCTCCCATTGATTAGTTCGTCAAGGGGAGAAAAGATATGACTTCGATTCATTAGATTAGAAAATGAATATAACATCACCATAGGTAGTGGACATAGGAAAACAATTATAACAATGATTTATGCCCCAACAATTCAGTGATTAGTTAGACCACAATTAATAGATATTCCAACAAGATGAGTAGAAATGGAGGATCATAAGCATCTATGTTAGATAAAATTTGAGTATGTATAATTGTAGTTGTAATATGTTGTTTAAACTCAATTACATAAATTGGAATTGGAGTTGGTATAATTGTAGTTGTAATATGTTGTTTAAACTCATTTGAATCCTTGATCCAATGACTGTGATCAGTTATATATCAATGGTCTAGATTCATTTCAGCCTTCGGGACTTTGGGGTATTCTCTTTTCCCACTTGTCAATTCTTCCGAAACGAGATTCCCCGATTAAGCCTCGAGTAGCTTGACTTCATCTAACGGTACTTATTTGACGCGACCAGTTCTATATCAATGTTATAGCTTCATTTCGGCCTTAGGGACTTGATTTATTTGCTTTTCCCACTTCTAAATTCTCTTGAAATGAGATTCCCCAATTAAAACTCGAGTAACTTGACTTCATCTAACGATCCTTCTTTGACGTGATTAGTTCTAGATCAATAGTCTAGATTCATTTCGGCCTTCGGGACTTCAAGCTATTCGTTTTCCCCACTTCTCAGTTCTCCCAAAATGAGATTCCTCAATTAAACCTCAAGTAACTTGACTTCATCTAATGATCCTTCTTTGATGCGATTGGTTCTAGATCAATGGTCTAGATTCATTTTGACCTTTGGGACTTTGAGTTATTCGCTTTTCCCACTTCTAAATTCTCTTGAAATGAGATTCCCTGATTAAACCTCGAGTACCTTGACTTCATCTAACGATCCTTATTTGACGCGAAAAATATTAACACGATCCAACGGTTGTTGGGATTTCGGCTATTTGGGATCCCGGTCCTTTGGCCTGCTTATCCTATCCTTCCATTTTATTTTGATCGGACGGTCAATATAACTCCCAAAATGATAATGGACAACTCCTGTGCATCATTTCTTCCGAGATTTTGGGTTTATACTTGGAGTCCAACTGAACCAAGATTCATTGATCTATTGGGAATTCGATCCCTATCGTGTTTATGCAATGTTATTTCCCTTCTGATCTTCGATTAACATTTCTTGCTTCTGATATGTTTCATCATTATTTATACCGATCTTTTTAATAATTGTTTGTGCATTCATTTATGCACCGATCTTGAATTGCTAACCCTCATGATCTCTTAATTCCTTGTACTTTGTTATTACTTTTGTACATGGATTCTCTGCATGCTACCTCTCCTGAATTTTATCCTTGTTGCTCTGGTGCATTCTCTTTCCATCAATGACCCTTCATTACACATGGATGCACCTTATTGGCCATCCTGACACTAATGTCAACTGTATAACTTTGTTCATGACCGATTCATGTTGTATAACTTTGTTCATGACTGATTCATGTTGCCATCAATGAAAACACATAATCAATAATGCCAACATAGTCATGCCGTTAGGAAGATGCATAGTTTGAGTTAGTCAATCATAAAAAATCATCAACAACAAACTCATTCAATACATACAATAGAACATAAAACATTGCAACCACATATGATCATCAAGCACTTCAGAATCGACAAAAAATCTGAAGATAACATATCAATTCTATTATACAAATTTCAA
>ML810497.1:297492-334048 GCA_009831015.1 Picea engelmannii | reverse complement strand
GACACAAAATGAATAAGGATAGTGATGAATAGTGATGGATCAAATGACGGTGAACTGACACATGGGTGAAAATGTAAAGGTTGAATTCCCTTGAACATATGGTGGCACAACGAATGACTTGGAAACATTGACTCAACAAGGCATGGAGACTAAGTATGATGATGTGATGACAACCAATGGATCTCTTCGAAGGAGTTGAAAGAGTATGACAACACATGGAATGTGACGACAACCAAGGGTTCTATTATGAAGGATTCAAATGAGTATGATGACACACGTGATTCAAACAAGTGTCATGTCCAAGGGAGACATCAAGCTGCCATAATGATGAAAGGCTTGACCCACTTCTCAAATTTTTCCCCCACCCAAATAGGCGAGTACCTCTTTGTTTTTTAGCGATCTTGAGGAGGATAACAGATGCTTAGTATAAGCTCATCTTTGATCAGTCCCATATTCACATGTTTAACGAACCTGAAGAAGGAAGGGTTTGATCCTAGATGGGTCTTTCCTTGTGTAGATTTTACAAGTCCAAGGAAAGAAAACTCGATGGTCTTTTCATATTTTGAGAGTCTGAAAATATTTAGAAAGAAGACTCCAGATGGAATTTTTCGTGAAATTAGTCTCCACGGCCCGAAAAAGTATAAAATGATACCTAGGAGAAATCTTCTAATCATGCTTGACTAGAGTGTTCCTTTTTTGTAAATAGTCTGATGAGACCAAAAAAGAGACAAACTACCACTCAAAAGATGTTCTTTCTAATTCACTTTAACGAGCATGAAAGACAACAAGATCGCTCAACAATATTTTTGTTTTTAAGGAGTTTAAAAAGAGTTTAAGATTTCTCCATAATGAGGTCCTTTTTCATAAATTAGTTCTTTCGAAGTTGAAAAAGCGATAAACCAAACATTGAAAGACACCCTTTCTAACCCTTTTAACGAGTGTGAAAGGAGACAAGTTCACTCGACAATCTTTTCATGTTAAGGGAGTCTGAAAAGAGCTTAAATGAGACTCCAAAGAGTTCCTTTTTTTTATATATATTTTATGAGTCCGAAAAAGTGATAAAAGTATGCTCGGTAACCTATTATCATGTATTAACGAGCATGAGAAAGAACAAAGACTGAGGTCAGTAACTTATTCTCATGTATTTATGAGCATGAGAAAGAACAAAGAGTAATCTCATTATAGAAAAGACTACTGCGTGATGATGGGAATGACCATCAAATGAGGATCAGTCCTAGAAGTGTGTCTCTCTAGAGATGTTTTCCCCCCATCTTGCATGACATAATATAGTGGGTTTTCTCCAACATGATTGCGAGAGGCTAAAGATCTGCCCCCCAAGTGTCATTTCCTCCGACGACTTTTCTTATTTCCCTATTTAGGCATCTGGTTACTAATGGGAACATTTTCACTAGATGGAGGAAAAGAAGGTTCAGTATGTGATCCAGAGTGAGACTCGATTTGAAGGGAGGGGGTTCTATTTCATGTTTTAACGAGCTTGACAGAGACACTAAACTATGATTTTCAAGACCAGGTACTACCAAAGGATCTGATAATTCTATGGATAGCCACACATGACTCGAAATCATAGTTAATGTGGAAACCTACGGGGTGGTAGGAGAAGGTAAAGGAAAAACCCCCATGAGTGAGGAATACTTAAGGAGACCTACCCCTACACTCTCAATACTAGACTGTCCAAGAAAAGGGACATCATTCGTCACAATATTGTGGATATTTGGAGTTATATAGTCTAGTTGGTCAACAATGATACTTTTTCCTTGATGGGGAAATCGTAAGACACAAAACAATGTAGATGAGATGAAAATCATCGCGTAGAACCAACTATGACTAAGTAATAAATTTTAATCTAGGGGTGCATCAACTACTTCGATATCGACCAAAACAATTTTACCCTTCAATGTCACAATGAAATATTGCAAGAGTTTGTGAGGTTGGAAACCACATCCATAAAATGATTTCAAGGTGGCCGAAGGCGAGGTAAGTTTAGGAGAACCTAGGGCTCTCCAACAAGGAAAATACATAGGCTCCCTCATCCAAGATAGTATGATGGATGTTCTTTCCACCAACCAAAACTTGAATTTGGAATGCTAAGTGGTGGGAGAGTCTCTCCAGTGGATGACAAGATGGTTCTATGTTGACTTGGACAATTTATTATAAATTTGAGGGATGACATAGCACAAGGCGCTTGCACCAAATCTTCAACAATGTTGTATTTTTGGGCAGCGTGGGCATTTGGATTAAATGTCTCTTTTTGAATTACGCTCTTGGGTGGGTTCAACACTTCATTTAGAGTTTGGCTTCTCAATATGAAAAGGATTGGAAGATGGAGGAGGAGTATATGTGGAGGGATGATCAACAGCCTTTCCCTTGGTATGACCACTTGGAGGAGTGTCACAAGTGTTTGCTTGAGTTTCCACTTTAACTGATTTAAACATGTACATGTCGAAAGCACTCATGGAAGCATACCCATAGTGGGAATGACCTACGTTTCATCCTTGTGGAGGGGCAGGATTTTGTGCAACCATATTTTTCTACTGAACCAGTTGGTAGGTACCCTTTAGAAATTTAGCGACAACCTCATGACGAGGGAAACATTTCGTGTAGTGGTCTTCCTCACAAATCATACAAGGAGACTTAGGTTTCCTAGTCAATTGAGTATCAACAATGTTTTGATTATCCTGCTCGTTAGAAGATTTCTTGGATTTACCCTTTTTTTCTTATTCTTACCCACTAGTTGAGGAGATGAATAGGATCAGACCACATTCACCTCGAAGGTTTGAGAAGGAGAAGAAGCAGTTTTGGCATCCATAATTTTTTTTTTCCAGAGTAGGTTTTCTTGGATCCTTCAACGAACAAGGAGCATTAGGGATCATATCGTAAAGTGTGCTGGACTTGAAGTAGGCTGAGTCCAAATACTGTGCATGATTGATAGCCTTCTTCTAAGTAAAAACATTTCCCTTAGCAACATCATAGGTGATGGGAGGAAAGAATGAATTTTAAACCAATCCGTGAGGCATTGGTCCAGAATGGGAGCTTTCATCAACCGTCTCCGCCGTATCCACTCATGACTATGATCAGATATATGGGTGGAGTAGGATTGATGGAGGGAGGTAAAAATATCAGCACCGGTATCATACCGTATAGGTAACTGAAAATGCGTTAGAAAAACCATGGCAAGAGAATTAAAGTTGACAAAGGAGTTACGTGGCAGCTCAATATACCATTTTGTTGTGACACCTGTAAGTGTTCTCTAAAAAACCCTAAGATGGATGGAATCATCCATCAAAGAGTTGGAAGAAACCATAAATGGAAATTCATAACATGATTGTTAGGATATTCCCCTGGTTCTTCGTAGGATTTCAGAATGTCGGACAGTAATTTGGCAGGGATGGTGGGCCAAAATAGAGCATGTTGGATGGGATCGTTGGTTAAATGCGACAGATCTGACAGATCTAACATAGCCAAGAATGAAAATTTTCAATTATCCTATAGATACTGGTGGTAATCATATGGCATGGGAACACCAGTAGGACCGTATCCAGGTTGCGACAAGATAACAAAGCTATATGGTCCTCCCATATATGGTGGCTGCCCAGGTTGTCCACTCATTGAAGGGGGTTGTCCTGATTGTCCACCCATATACTGTGATTGGACATATGGACCTCCTACATACCGTGATTTACCTAATGGGAATCCCATGTATTTATATTGAAGGTACTGTTGCGTTGGAATGATAGGGTTTACAGATTGAAAGGAAAAGTTCCTTGTGGAAGAATGCTCATCGGTTTGGGTTGACCCCACAAAGGGTTAACAGTTCTTGGAAATGGATGTATAGGATATAGGCCAATGGTAGTAGGGATATAATGACTAGAAGAAGTAGATTTCCCCTCAGGTAGGTTGATTTTTCAACCATGAAGGTTTCCCCCAGTAAACATTTTCCCTGCAGCTGAAGGTTTCCCCCCAACCGAAGGTTGGTTTCCCATTGAATATTGACCTCCATTGTAGGGTGTACTAATATAATATGGTTGATATAGAGGATGAGTATCTTGTGTAACCATGGTTGTATGAACGACTTGGTTGTTGGCCATCTGACTGATGAAACGACTAAGTAAATCACTT
Organism: Picea engelmannii; assembly: GCA_009831015.1. NCBI lineage: Eukaryota > Viridiplantae > Streptophyta > Pinopsida > Pinales > Pinaceae > Picea > Picea engelmannii. The sequence continues at coordinate 329,911 of ML810497.1, read as the reverse complement.
GGTGTGTGCATGTGTGGAAAGAGTGAAGCAAGAATATTACTCGACCCATGTGCAAAGGAATATGTATGCACAAGTGGTTGATTCGTAGTTACCTGGGTCACCTATGTTTTTGGTAAAGAGGAAGAACCAACAATATCAACTACAAGAGTTGTGAAAAAAGATGACTTCCCAAGTCCTTCAGGAAAACCAAAAGATGGTAGGTTCACGCCAAAAGATTGTGTAGTGGTGGAATCAAGGGGTAAATAGTAAGAAGAATAGGCATCAAAATATCTCTTAGATGGTGGATCAATGAATGGTTGGCCAAGTGGATCAATAAAAAGAGTATTCATGTAAGATACAAGGATTTTAACGATGGTAGTGACCAATTCTTCTGTGTGATGGCCACTTCCAGGAGGTATACTCCCAATCTCATAAGTTTGATCTTTGATCATTCCTTCATTAGAAACATTGTGTTGAGGTTCCCGAGGGTCAGGTTCCATACCTTGTATACTGTGAAATCTTTGATCCTAAGGACAACAAAGAAAATTAAATAAAAACACCACTAAGAAAACTAAAACTAATCAACCAAGCAATAGTAGGTTCAAGGATATTTCGAAGATGGGATGTCAAGCCTTCAACGAAGAAATGAGAAGCAATTACCCTGAACTCCATGTAACAATCCTTCTCGGTGCAATCAACCCTCTCTTTCGCGGGATCACCCTCCAAGGGTATTAATAGTGTGATACGACATCTACCCTAGGTACTATGGGAATCCCCCCATAGTCACCTCTGTAGATACCCAGGAAAGGCCACTAAGGTTACCAACTCATAGTCATCCTTTGGGTGGGTACAGTTGATAGTCGAGACTGAATGTATGGGAAGGATATCAAAGTCCAAATATCTTCAAGAGAACTGAAGACAAGTAGACCGATAAGAATCCTGAGGACCACGAACGGATTCAGAATTCATGAAGCATTGATACCAAATGAAACTAGTGGTTTCTCAAGAAAAACCCCCAATATACGCTCGTTCCACTACGATTGGTCAAGATTTGGAGGGGTAATCTTCGCTTCTCTTCTGCATGTGACCTCGTTTTTATCCCCTGTGTGAGAGGGGGTTCTCGACGATGCTTATACAAAATTTGTATTTGTACACTTGCTAGTTTTCTACAATATTTTTAGTAGTCTTGGACAATTTACTCACTTTTCCTAGTCTAAATACCCTAATCCTATGCTACTATTGGTGTGTTAAAACCAAAAAATGTTCTAGTTGATTTTATTAGCGCGTGATTGATTTTAATGGATTTTTACTCAAAGGGTTCACGGAGACGAAACTGATGATGTAAGAGAGACTCAAAACTAATTTTTTTCTTTTCGATGAATTCTATGTATGGGAAGGAGAAGAGTTTTATTCTTCTTAACACAAGCAAGAACACAAAACTATGCAACTTTCAATTTCAGGGATCAATATTATGCCAAACAACCAAAATAATGTTTCCAAAAACCAAAATGCATACACAAAACTAGCTCTTTCTCCAAACATATATCAAAACCAATTCCTAAAGAATGGAAAAAAAAATCTTCATTTTATTATGCAAACTCTTTTGCTTCTTATCTTTCAGGAGAAATGAAAGAGATCTATGTTTGACATGGAGAAATACAAGGAAAAACAATTAATAAAAAAAAGTGCACTAAAAAAGATGAGAACTGAAAGAAAACAAGTGTGAGATAACCTGTTCAATCAAGGACTCAAAAATGAAAAGGAGAATGAAGACACACACTCATGAAAAATCCTTAGAACATGAGCAACAAAAATGAGGTTGTGGTAGATGAGAGATTCCTAATAATCCAGAAAAGTGAGATGCTTCAATGAAGACGAAAGGGCTCAAAACCAATCAACCAATGAAAACTAAAAAGAAGGAAAGGAAAACGAGTGATAATGTAAAGTTCTCATCCAAGCACATCTAGAAACAAACTAGGAGTTTCTGGGCTAAAAGACTAGGCAATCTTCAAGCACACAAGTGGACTGAAAAGAGGATGAAAAAGAAAACAAACAAAACCTCTTAGTAAAAGAGATGATAAATATCATCCAACCATATGGATATGATCACAAATACTCAAAATAGAACCTCAAACAGTCATAGAGAAATTGAGCAAAATATGAGAAAAATCTGAAAACAAGGCTCATAAACTAGTTTGCTACATGAGGTCACTCTATTCGAAAGGAAGACATGGTGTCAAAGGGTGATGTCCACTCCCAAATGGATTAGAAAAGGGCATCCAGGTCACTTTGTGGCAGTTAGACATGGGGTGACAAAAGGGTAATGGTCGCTCTGGTGAGGTCATGTAGGCTCAATTTTTCCAATATTTCTCAGAAAAATTAGGGTTTTGATGAGCAGAAGGGTGCCAAAGGAAAAGAAGAAAGGTGTAGAAAAATTAAAAGGGTTAAAATGGCTATAAAACTAGGAAGAACTAGAAATTTATCCTTAGTGAGAATTTACTGTGGTGAGAATTATCCCCCTGTAGACAAGTTGAGTTTCCCTCACATGGGTTTCCTACAAGTGAGACGACCTCTAAAAAATGGACACTAACATCCTTCTAACAAACCATTCTATTTTCTTGAGAGAGGGTTGAGAGAGAAGGATAAAAGGTGTGTGTACATGGTTTCTAATGTTTTTCCTCATCGCTTCGATGATTAAGCTCCAATCCAAGTAGCTCCCTCACGAAGTCAAACCTGTAAGAAAATAAAAACATTCTCCTACTACTATCTATGATTAGGTAATAGAAACCCTACCTATTGATAACTTACATGAAGTAATCAAATAGAAATGAAATGAACAAGAAAGTATAAGAAAAATAGGCCAAGTTCTTATATTCAATGAAAAGAAAGAAGTTTACAACCTGATTATGCTGCAATCCTCCAAGATTCTTTCTTCAACCCTTGAACATGAATCTGAATCAACTTCTTCACATAAAAAAAGGTTTGGCACTCCTTGAAAATATCATAAGTTTGGTATGCTTCTTTTCCATCTCCCTCTCACTCTGAAATGGCCTGGTTATATAGATGCATAAAGGGTTAACCACTAGGGTAAGTCAAGAACATAGTTGAGGGTAAGGTGGATTAGGTTAGGATTTGAGTTATCTTCATGGTTATTCTTTCTCCAGAGATAGGATAGCAAGAGGCTTGAATCATATCTTGATGCAAACAAGAAAACAAACCAAGAACCATCCAGAAAGTCCTAGAAAGATTGCCCCTAGTTTCATGGGGTTTGAACAAATTTGCATGGTTTCCCCCATAGAAGGGCAAACAAAGCGACCTGGTCACCCCCCTAACACTATGTCTAGGGGATGGTCACTCCCCCTGAGTGAAAATGGGAGTGACCATGGTCAAATGAAGCCAAGACTGAGTGAAAACAACCAAATTGTCAGGGTTTGTAGGTGTCTTCTTTTTCTTCTTCTTCTTGATTCTCAAGGGGATGTAATGGATCATTCATGCATGGAGTTTAGGTGGAAAAACTTAGGAAAAGTGTGACAAATAAGGTATGACACTTAGTATAATGGACCATGGCATTTGCGATATTAACGTCATCAAGCAGAGTGAAGTGTGACACTTGAGAACACTTAGCAAAGGGTGAAAAAATGGTGTATAACAACAATGTTTGACAAAATGGGTGTACTCACGACATCCATAATATTTAAAATATGGTTTCATAATATAACCCTATACATGAATTTAATTATCTATCCAAATATTGAATGCTTATGGTAGACTAGTTACAAAATCTACTTCCACACATATTCAAATCCATGAAAACACGCTTGATTTCATTCTTGAGAAATCATATGAAATTAGAACATTTATTAAAACAAGTGGTTATATTATAATAGAATATGCATGATTGTGTGTAATATAATCCAATTGTGCACACAATCCATTAATTGCAATACAAGATATGATTAAAATCTATTGGTTATTCAATATTGAGATATATTTTCAATGAACCAACAACATTACATTTTTTTTTAAAGAAACTCATTAAATAAATGAGTGGAAACCCTACCAAATTGTTGTTGACCCCCTCATCTAGCTAGTTGTACGCATTGTTGAGGCCCGATTATTTTGTTGAGAGGTGCATTCTACAACTTAGTATGAGGGATATGTGTAATGTAAAGTATCGTTGATGTGGCATAGGCTAACAAAAAATAAATTGAATAAAATAACAACAACAACACCATTTAAGCCCTCTTAATATCTTGACTACTTTATATCTATGTTAACTCTAGATTTATCGTGTGTTGAGAGATACCAAATATCTAGAAGTGAAAAAAAAAATTAGAGCGCAAAAAATTGAGGAAATCTATACACTTTGAAGGATTTTATCCTTCTTGATGCTTGATAGATCTACAGTTAAGAAATATCTAGAATGATATATGATAAATATACCCATATGATAATATAAATTTAAATGCACCATACATTAATGTCTAAATGATAACATATTAAATGATGCATGCAAATATTGGAATGTGTTAACATAACTGGGAAATAGTAAAACATCTCAAAATAAGATAAACAAATAAATATGAATGGATAAATGAGGATTTAGGCTCATTTTTGGAGGATTTAGGTTTTACTTTGCAGCTCAAATTCACAATGGACATATCATAAATTGAAAGTAATGTGGCTTGGTTTCTAGATGGTGTTGGTCTATCTATGAAACTATGGCAGTAAATATTCAAACCCAACACTGAATCTCTAACAACAATCTCACGTTGGGTTTGATTGGTTAGTCTTCTTGGAATATCAATATTTTGAGAGCTTAATGATTGTAGACGATTCTTTGGGTTCTTTCATCTTCATGGCTTCGACAACCAAATATTTATAGCTTCAATATCTACACATGGGTATGTATAGCTTCAATATCTACACATGGGTATGAATTTATGATTACTTAAGAAATGGTACTCCTAAACGCATTTTGTTGGCATATAATGATCAAAGATGGACACAAATATTGGACTACGAACATGTTTCTTTTCGATGCAAATTAAACTTTACGCATATTCATGTGGTAACCATACACTTGAAGGCTAAATATTCTCCAACTTAAAAAGGAAAATCATGAAATCCATCTTGGTAGAAAGATACAAAAGTGGTATATCATTAGGTAAATCTAATAAAGACTTCTCATGGTCCAACTCATGTACTTTTAAAACTTTAACTACTCTAGTGTTCGAGGTAATAACAAAGACAATGTGAATGTATAACCTCCAAAGAAAAATCCCCTCCCATTGATTAGTTCGTCAAGGGGAGAAAAGATATGACTTCGATTCATTAGATTAGAAAATGAATATAACATCACCATAGGTAGTGGACATAGGAAAACAATTATAACAATGATTTATGCCCCAACAATTCAGTGATTAGTTAGACCACAATTAATAGATATTCCAACAAGATGAGTAGAAATGGAGGATCATAAGCATCTATGTTAGATAAAATTTGAGTATGTATAATTGTAGTTGTAATATGTTGTTTAAACTCAATTACATAAATTGGAATTGGAGTTGGTATAATTGTAGTTGTAATATGTTGTTTAAACTCATTTGAATCCTTGATCCAATGACTGTGATCAGTTATATATCAATGGTCTAGATTCATTTCAGCCTTCGGGACTTTGGGGTATTCTCTTTTCCCACTTGTCAATTCTTCCGAAACGAGATTCCCCGATTAAGCCTCGAGTAGCTTGACTTCATCTAACGGTACTTATTTGACGCGACCAGTTCTATATCAATGTTATAGCTTCATTTCGGCCTTAGGGACTTGATTTATTTGCTTTTCCCACTTCTAAATTCTCTTGAAATGAGATTCCCCAATTAAAACTCGAGTAACTTGACTTCATCTAACGATCCTTCTTTGACGTGATTAGTTCTAGATCAATAGTCTAGATTCATTTCGGCCTTCGGGACTTCAAGCTATTCGTTTTCCCCACTTCTCAGTTCTCCCAAAATGAGATTCCTCAATTAAACCTCAAGTAACTTGACTTCATCTAATGATCCTTCTTTGATGCGATTGGTTCTAGATCAATGGTCTAGATTCATTTTGACCTTTGGGACTTTGAGTTATTCGCTTTTCCCACTTCTAAATTCTCTTGAAATGAGATTCCCTGATTAAACCTCGAGTACCTTGACTTCATCTAACGATCCTTATTTGACGCGAAAAATATTAACACGATCCAACGGTTGTTGGGATTTCGGCTATTTGGGATCCCGGTCCTTTGGCCTGCTTATCCTATCCTTCCATTTTATTTTGATCGGACGGTCAATATAACTCCCAAAATGATAATGGACAACTCCTGTGCATCATTTCTTCCGAGATTTTGGGTTTATACTTGGAGTCCAACTGAACCAAGATTCATTGATCTATTGGGAATTCGATCCCTATCGTGTTTATGCAATGTTATTTCCCTTCTGATCTTCGATTAACATTTCTTGCTTCTGATATGTTTCATCATTATTTATACCGATCTTTTTAATAATTGTTTGTGCATTCATTTATGCACCGATCTTGAATTGCTAACCCTCATGATCTCTTAATTCCTTGTACTTTGTTATTACTTTTGTACATGGATTCTCTGCATGCTACCTCTCCTGAATTTTATCCTTGTTGCTCTGGTGCATTCTCTTTCCATCAATGACCCTTCATTACACATGGATGCACCTTATTGGCCATCCTGACACTAATGTCAACTGTATAACTTTGTTCATGACCGATTCATGTTGTATAACTTTGTTCATGACTGATTCATGTTGCCATCAATGAAAACACATAATCAATAATGCCAACATAGTCATGCCGTTAGGAAGATGCATAGTTTGAGTTAGTCAATCATAAAAAATCATCAACAACAAACTCATTCAATACATACAATAGAACATAAAACATTGCAACCACATATGATCATCAAGCACTTCAGAATCGACAAAAAATCTGAAGATAACATATCAATTCTATTATACAAATTTCAACGAAACATCATAGGTCAAGAAGCATCATGAAGACATTTGAAATAATCATATCGAAAGGAATAATCAACACCCATAAAATATATTCATCAATCAAGATTAAACCCCCAACTCCCTCAAGGTAGGTAAAGAAATAACATTAGGCTCATGCAGTAGAGGATTAGGCAATATGTTTGAAATTTTAGTAGGGGTCCCCTTTCCTTTCACTCTTAAAAACACAAGTAAAGGGTGGTTTTTGCGGCCACAAAAAGGGGGATGTTAGGATATTTAGACACTTAGGAGTTAGTTAAGATCAACTTGGTCTAATGTTTCGTTAGGTTAAAATATGTTTCTTTAGTATGCATTTGTAATCTGATGGTCACGATATGTTCTTGACATAGAGTGATATGACAACTCATATTATCTTCAATCTTAATGACTACATTGATCCATGGTTTAACACTCGATTGTTTCATGATCTCTATTTAAAGAGCATGGAGGGTCATTCATCGAGGATCAATTGTGAGAAACTATCTATAATATATTTTCTTTTCCATTAATAAATTTCCTCAGGTGGCCACATTGGTCGGGGCCATGGATGTTTCTCCACAGGGGTTTTACCATGTAAAAACATCAGTGTATTGATATTTGATCTAGTTGTGTGAGTAGTTACTGAAGGTGTTTTTCCTCTGTTGGAATATCTGTGTTGTTGAACAAATTATTGCATATTTTCACAATATCTTCGCTACTTTAGTTTGGAGAAGGCTTGGTTTTTGCTAGGAAGGAATTCTTCAAGGAATTTTTGGAAACAGACAAGTGTTGTTATTATTTTTAATCTTCTAGTGTTATTTGTTTTCTTATTATATGTTATTATCTTACATTGTTAAAGAAAGAGGATAATTAATGTGCCCTATTTTCTAGTTATTTAAAGAGAGTTATTAAGTTGTTGTTTATTTAAAAAGATAAGGTTGTGAGTCTCACCATAACACACCCACAACAATTACATTGGCTCAGATTATTATAGCCTTCCATTGGAATTCCTCATAGAGAGTAGTCTAACTATATTTATTGGCTTCCACATTTGACTAAAATTATGCTTTTCCTACTAGATCCTTGTTTTTCTCATTTTCCGTTCGAAACTTTAATGTTAATGAAGATTGGGTTTCAACATCCTTTTCCTATGGTTCTTCTTGTTCCAATTATTTTTCCTATTTGTCTCAAGATTCTTATTTTTTCTTGACTCTGTATCAGATTGCAGTGTTGAGGTGGCAACACTTAGGAAAAGTGTGACAAATAAGGTGCGACACTTAGTAGAATGGACCATGGAATTTGCGATATTAACGTCACCAAGCAGAGTGAAGTGCGACACTTAGCAAAGTGAAGTGTGACACTTGATGACACTTAGCAAAGAGTGAAAAAATGGTGTATAATAGATGCCCCTCAAAGTGTGAGATCAGAGGATAAAAATGATGGTCGAAACACTTTGTAATATTGTGGAATCAAGGGATTGAAGTCAGAAGAACTGTCAGAAAAGAAAGCAAACATCCATCAATATACATATATCATCCCCAAGGTAGGCATACCCATAATCAGAATCATCTAAATCAAAGCATGGTCGCCAACCAATACACTGCAGATCCATGAAAGCATTGACTAAGGGTATGGCTACTGAACATACAATGTGGATCCATATCTCCATGACTCGATCAAAATGTAGCCATGAGATTGTACACAGTGGGGATAAAACATGATAGAACATAGCTACAGACCAATAAAATGTGGATATATGTCACAATATATATCACAACTCATAATATCCATCACACCCTAGGGAAGGAAGATAACAAAAATTGGTGTTTACTAGATAGTCCCCCCTAGGGTGTTTAGTCCCGATCCTGAATAGTACGAATCTAGCCATGTGAATAGATATCTTGGCGTTGAACATGGTAGAAACCACTTGATTACTGGTCAATGCTGTATACCATTAACAAGTGTGAGGGAAATCACCAACGATGACAATGACTCCCAAGGAACTCTAAGTACATTCCATCGAATGTGAATAGATGGTATGAAGTCAAAGAATCGAAAAATCAATAAATCACGGGTCAATGATGTAAACCCATTGTCAAAAGACAGGAGACCTACCATTGAGGCATGCAGGATCCAAGGTATTGACTGGTTTATAAGTATAATTCCAAGATAATGTGTTGATGTTGATGGAGATAGACTCGTCGAAGGAGGGCCATGATGTATCCCCTATCATCAACACAAAAAAAATAAGGATTGTGATGGATTAAATGATGGTGAAATGACACAAGGGTGAAAATGTAAAGGTTGAATTCCCTTGACCATATGGTGGCACAATGAATGACTTGGCAACATTGACCTAACAAGGCATGGAGACCAAGTATGATGATGTGATGACAACCAATGGATCTCTTCGAAGGAGTCGAAAGAGTATGACTCTGCATGGAATGTGATGACAACCAAGGGTTCTATTCTGAAGGATTCAAAAGAGTATGATGGAACACGTGATTCAAACAAGTGCCATGTCCAAGGGAGACATCAAGATTCCATAATGATGAAAGGATTGACTCACTTCTCAAATTCCCCCCCCATCCAAATAGGCGAGTACCTATTTGTTTTTTAGCGATCTTGAGGAGGATAAAAGATGCTCGTTATAACCTCATCTTCGATGAGTCCCATATTCACATATTTAACGAACTTGAAGAAGGAAGGGTTTGATCCCAAATGGGTCTTTCCTTGTGTAGATTTTACAAGTCCAAGGAAATAAAACTCGATGGTATTTTCATATTTTGAGAGTCTGAAAAGATTTAGAAAGAAGACTCCAGATGGAATTTTTCATGAAATTAGTCTCCAGGGCTTGAAAAAGTATAAAATGATACCTAGGAGAACTCTTCTAATAATGCTTGACTAGAGTGTTCCTTCTTCATAAATAGTCCGATGAGACTGAAAAAGAGATAAACTACTGCTCAACAGATGTGCTTTCTAATTCACTTTAACGAGCGTGAAAGACAACACGATCACTTAACAATATTTTCATTTTTAAGGAGATCAAAAATATTTTAAATATTTCTCCATAATGAGGTCCTTTTTTGTAAAGTGGTTCTTTCGAATTTGAAAAAGAGATAAACCAAACATCGAAAGACTCCCTTTCTAACCCTTTTAACGAGTGTGAAAGGAAACAATTTCACTCGACAATCTTTTCATGTCTAGGGAGTCTGAAAAGAGCTTAAAGGGGACTCTAAAGAGTTCCTTTTTTCATATAGCTTTTACAAGTCCGAAAAAGTGATAAAATTACACTCATTAACCTATTCTTAGGTATTAACGAGCACGAAAAAGAACAAAGACTTATCTCAGTAACTTATTCTCATGTATTTATGAACATGAGAAAAAACAAAGACTAAGCTCATTATAGAAAAGACTACAATGTGACGATGGGAACGCCCGTCAAACGAGGATTACTCCTAGAAGTGTGTCTCTCTAGAGACATTTCCCCCCCATCTTGCATGAACAAATCTAGTGGGTTTTCTCCAACATGATTCCCAGAGGCTGGAGATCTTCCCCCCAAGTGTCATTTCCTCCGACAAATTTTCTTCTTTCCCTATTTATGTGTCTGGCTACTAATGTGAACATTTTCACTAGGTGGAGGAAAAGAAGGTTCAAGTACGTGATCGAAAGTGAGACTCGATTTGAAGGCCAGGGGCTCTATTTCATGTTTTAACGAGCTTGACAAAGACATTGAACTATGCTTGTCAAGACCAGGTACTACCAAAGGATTAGATAATACTATGGATTGTCGCACCTGATTTGAAATCATATTTAATGTGGAAACCTGCGGGGTGGTAGGAGAAGCTAAAGGAAAAACCCACATGAGCAAGGAATACTTAAGGAGACTGCTGACGATAAAAATTACAACGAGGTTTTTGCCCGCAAAGTATTGCTAAAGACTATTATTTAAACTAAGCTAATGATATATAATACTAGTAGGTGGGACCCCCTTGTAGATTGGAGGATCAGATCATGTTCTTATTACACATTTATGCTTGTTTCGGTGATGCTTACAGGGTTCTGCATGATTGATGATGAAATCTTGGTTTTATTTACGACAGATGGTGGATGAATAATGGATTTTATGTGTTGATTTCATTACTCTAAGCTCTAAATTCCATGTTATAAATGGTTTATGTTCGTTGTAATTACATTGTTATGGTAGCCATGGTTCGTCACATATTACACCTATGCAAGACACATGTTAGTTATAACAAGAGACAAAAGAAATATGGAATAAATCTAAGAAAATAAACTATGCTATACTATGTGGAATTGAAATTTAAAGAAGTTGATGTTAGTCCTAACTAGAAATGTTAGTGGCTATACAATTTTATTGAGTTATATGGGTGCATGTGATATATGTTATAGTATGGTTTTGAAATGGTTAATATGGATCAGGTGGCGCAATTGGCAAGAAATGTGTGCAAGTTTCAATGCATGGATTAATGGCATGGATTAATGGTTGGCTAGTTGTTGTGTACTACGTAATTGAATGAGAGGGAGGATGGAAGTGACATGCAATAAATGCATATCACTCCATACTTCTCCCACTAGCCGTCACCTTAGCATGGTTATTGTTCATTTGGTTTTTGCTGTGGTTAAGATCTGAGATTCGGACATGGAGGGAATTGCTCGACCAAGCTCACATTTTTAAGGCCATTTGGTTACATGTATGTTTTTTTCTCCCATCCATGAACTTGCTCTGTTTATGAAATGAATGTTGGATCGGTGATGTATTGGTCTATGTTTTCTTGAGGCTGACAACTGTGTAAAATCGTAGTGTTTTCCCTGGAATGGTTGTTTGTGTTATTTGTTGCAATGGAAAAATTGATGGTTGAAGTCGCGATATCATTGGATGTTCTGTGTGTTGGAAGCCGTGATGTCTCTCTATTGTCTTTATGGTTTTTTTTTGGAGGGTTTCATTCTATTTGGCCTTGATGGACGTCTTCTCACAGTCATGGTAACCACACCCAATTGTATTTGGTGTTATGTGGTTGTTGTGTATGAATTGAACCACCTTTTGGTCATTGCATATCTTTTTTCCACCTGATTGTGAGCTTATTTTATGTTATTGATATCCACACAATTGGTTATGGGTGGCTATTATGACAAGAAACTTGCTTTAGGGTTGGTTGGTATTACCTGGGCTCTTCATTTATATTAGCATTATTCGGCTATTGGGGGAAAACATGAGGGTTATGCCCCCGCTTGTTCTTGGTGTTGGTTACTGGCCAGTAAGAAACCTCTACTCTTTTGCATCATGGTCTACCCTACCTGGTGTGAGTTGTCACCCTGTCTTGCAAGCTAGGGGTTATAAAGCTTATGTTTCCACCGTGCTTGCCTCACCTACTGTTGATGTGGTTGTCCTTTAGTCTCCCCATGTTTGGTTCCACCGAGAAAACCCTTGATTATTTTTTCATTAGTTATGTTAGCACTAGGAGTCACCTTTTGATTGCATAGAAGGTAAGCCCAGTACCCATTAGGTTATATGTGAATGTATGAGTGTTTTTTTAAAGGGTCAGATGGAAAAGACTCGAAATGATAATATCCTAACTCAGAAACAGGGCTAACATGTACCAGCAAATAAGGTTTTGACTAACTTCAACCAGTAGTTTGAGAGTAAATGGGATAGAGGGAAGACTTGAATGAGAGAGGTGTAATGGGTACTACAAACATCGGGTCTACAAGAGCCTAAGGAAGAAAGTTTCTTAAGACAAGATCTTCTTGAAATTAGGAACTAAGAAGCTAAATAAACACCATGATAATACAATGATCAAACATCCACCATAACATTACCACAATTATCCATGTGAAGAATCCACAACATGAACATTTAGCATTAGAAGCATATAGGCTAAAATAGAAGCTGATTTCTATTAGTCAAAACGTCTTAAGTCCAATACACAGCGAGATCACAATCACTTCAAAAAATATTACAGTTTAAGGAGCCTTGCTCAACCATCTGAACCCACTAAAGCAATAGATCTATCTATTTATAACAAGAAAGGGAGGCAACCGCTGGAGGTATGAGCTGACCTCTTTCCCTTGAAAATCTCTAGACATTTATTTGTTCTAACAACTTAGATAGTATGCCTATGCTATAAAACAATAAAATGCTAGTGACTAATATAATCATGCTTCTAACTACTTTGATCCTCTTTTGCTGCTCATCTCTTGTTTTACCATGTGTCCCTTTGAAGCCTGTAGTTGTCCTCAGAATGCCAACTGCTACTTCTTTCACTTTCTCCATCATTAACTTGTTGAAAGATGTTGGCCTAGTCTTCTTAGATCCCTAGTGTTTGCTGGTAAACTTCCTTGTGTAGAAACTCTGGGTAGCGCACCCTAAAATGTAACAAGGAGAGAAGGTAGCGCCTGTAGGTAGCGCCTATGGGTTGTGTATGTGTGTAAACTGGCTCCCTATCAAATATTATGCAGCGCCTATAGGTAGCGCCATTGTGTTGCACCCATATACCAATTATTCCCTCTGTGTAATATTACGCAGCGCTTTACATAGAGCCACTGTGTGCAGCTTCTATTCTCTATAAGATATTACGCAGCGCTTGTACGTAGCACTACTTATGCTGTGTTTGCATACAACTTTGGGTATCATTGCCAAAATGCAACGTCTTTGAATCTAGGACATGTGCAGAGCAGTTTGTGTCCTTCCAATTATGATAGATGCCTTGAATATACCATAGATAATGCCATTTACTACTGAGTGAAGCTAACACTTTAGCAAAAACTCAAAAATCCATATAGCTAAACACCTAGGAGCCTGTATAGATGGAAAACATAGTATCTGCATATCAGTTAACCCTCCCAAAAAGGAACAATTCCCAAAAATGGAGCTTACCCCTTACCAACTATTTTGTCATCTTAACACTTATCCTCACATGCTTTCTAGTAGAAAGAGTCTCTTCAACTGGCTCAACAGATTTCTTCTTCCTAGAACTGACAGGATTCTTCAGTGTAGCTGAGCTTTCCTTAGTTGTTGTTTTATCATTTTCAATGGCAGCTTCTACCAACACCTATAAATTTATTTGAGCTGCCTCATCTTGCAAGTGTCTCAGCTCTGCCTTTATCTTCCTATTTTGAGACTGAAAGCCTCTGTTCAGTCTGTAAATATTCTTCAGCTGTTTATGAAGAGGTAGAGCCTTTCTTGCTGTGAACCTTGCCAAGTCCAGGGTATGGTTGTAGCCAATCATGAGCTCATTCATTTGATCCAAGTGGACCTTGTCTTCTTCTTTGAGATGATCTATTTCTCTCCTTGCATCCCTAAGCTTCTTGATAAGTATTTTGTAGGTCTGGCTGTCAGGAGGGACAATGGCATGCTTCGTCTTAATGGGCTTGTCCTCAGACCCCTCTTCCTCTTACATGGGAAGTGTCTTGTCTATCTCATCAGGTTCCTTGTTGACTCTACCTTTATTCTTCCCTCTCTGCACAGGGGTTTCATCCTTTCTTACCATAGGTTTCTCAATGCTTCTCTCAAAGGTTTCATCTTTCATTTGCAAGGGCATTTTAGAAGCTTTCCCCTTTCCCTTTTGTACAGGGGTTTCTTGCTTGTCTTTAGTAGACTGCAAACTATCTTTTCTCCTCTTCCTCTGAGTAAGGGTTTCATATTTCTCCCCCACAGGCCTTTTAATGATTTTTTCTTTCTTCTTTAGAACAATGGCTTCTGGCAAAGGATGCTCTTGAAAAACCTCCTTATGGATTGATGACCTAGTGAAAGGTCTATTACCCTTGATTTCAACTACTGGAAGAGGAGAGAGAAAGAGACTCTTCTTCCCCTTTTTAGATGTCACCTTGGTAGAAGAAGGTACTTCTTATAACCCTGGTGGAGGTGGTGATGAGAAATCTCTGTGTGGAGAAGGACAAACTTCCTCCCCATCTTCCTTGAATTACTTGTTGATCTCTGAAACAGGGGCTCTTCCCTTTCTCTTCTTGCTGATCCCTACTTTAGTACTGGTGAGTGATGAAGGACCTGAGATATGTGATTGGGGAGTAGGTTTTGGGTCCATCTTGAAGTGAGAAGTAACCACAAAATTCTCCCATGAGATCTCTTTCTTTCCCAACTCTATAGAGACTAACATTCTGATCAATCTAGAGTGAAAAAGGCTAGAATATACATCCTTAGATTTGGCTTGCACCCTATTTGACATTTTACCTATACTTATCAACAGGTAATAAGGAACATTCATCTTAACTTTACCAGTAAAATGTAACAACAACCTTATGTGGTAATGGTACAAGGTGTTAAATCTTCCTTCACAAGTAAAGTATCTCTGTATGATTTTCAACATTATATCAAACTGATCGATCAATTGATTCCTCGGCATACTCTGAGATAACTCATTGATTCGATATTCAGGTTTGAAGAGATATTTAACAAAGGGTGAACACAAAACCATGGCCTTGAACCAATTTTCACTTGAAATGGGAATTCATGTTGCACCTGAGATGGAGGTTTCGGTTACCTCAAATTCCAAATCCCCAACTCTGGTTTTCTTGCCATCAAAATTTAATGCGAATTGTTTTTCTACTTCTAGATGGCCTATCTGCATGTTCTGGAAGAAAGAGAGGCATCCTGCTCTTTGAAACATCTCCCTTGCCATGGGCTCTGTGTCAAAAAGGCACATGTCCATAGGTTCTCTCCTAACTATCTTTCCACCTTTGTGTTCTTTCTTCGATTGAGGGGTCTCCATGACTCAAAATGAGGTTCCTTAAGAGGCTCCAGGGATGCCGATGACTAGAAAGTTTCAATTAAGGTATAAAATGCACAAGGATGGCCCTTTAAAACTAACAGTGCTTAGAAAGCCGAGCTTGACTATGGAGAATAGACTTTTAGACATGTACAAGATTTTTAGAGCATTAGACTATGAAGGGGTAATCTGAAATGGCTCTTTGTATAGGATGAAAGGGGAGCATTAAAAACATACAAGGTTTGAGCAACGCCTCTGGGTAGCACAACATATATGCAGAGGATAGGCTATTACAGAACTGCAACTTCAAAGGATAAAGTAATCAACAGTAATTAGACCATGGACATGGGCGAGGATGTTTATAGGAATGAAAATATGGCTCCTCTACTACCCTGCAAGCTCAACAAACCAAAAACTCGAGCACAAATTTCCTATGAAAATAAATATGCAAAGGAGGTTGCACAAGATACCTGTAAAGTCGACACCTGTTGAGATCCTTAGCGCGATCTTAGGATGAAATTGAGGAAACTTCGGCCTTGAAATCTCTCATAGCATCAGATTTAGTTGACATGCGGTCACCTGATCAGAACTGGAAAATTTATGTAGTGCAACACTGTTGAACTTTTTCAAAATTTAAAAACCGTTACTAAGGATCATAAATGCAAGATCTTTGAAGGCTCTTAACTGAATTCTTGCACTGAAAACAAGGGACACGATCTCAATCGTGGCAATCATGACTTGGAGTGGATGGATAATAAACGTGACAGGCGCTACGGAACTGCCTGATGAGTAGGCAACGCTTCCAAATCAAAAAATGATTAGACAGGTAAGCGGGTACAATGAGTCATGCTTACTGGGTCATGAGTGAAGATGAAGGGGTGTCATATCATCTTTGCAATGGGAGGGATCAATTTAAGGATAAGTCATGAAGGGAAACAAAAGATTCATGAACCTAAGAGGTTCTAGAACCACAAACCAAATTGAGGACCAACAAGGACTATGATTCAAAACTCTTAATATTTTAAGGTGAACTTAACATCAAAATTTAGGAGGATGAGACTCAAAAATTTAAATCTAAGGTTTTTCTTTAAACAATATTAATCAAACTAAAGACCCAAGGCAACATAGTGTGATAACAAGTTACAAGGCCTGATTTTGGTAAAATAAACCAGTCGCACCGTCTCGGGCATCTTGTTGGCTGTCATAAGTTTGTTCGAATAGTATTGGTAATGGCTTTCATTGTTGGCTTGGCTTTGTTGATCGGGTTGATTAGAGAGTTGTAATTGGAAATGATAATGGGCATACAGTCGTTTCCTCCTTTTGTTGTAACAGTTGTATTGATAACTTAGCATTGTTATGAATGGTTTGATTGGGATTAATTGGATATGTACAATCACATAGATCCTTCTTTGCTTTATGCGTTTGTTTGTGTGTTTCCTACAGTGTGGTATAAATTGAAGTGTTGGTTGTTGTTGTTGTGTGTTTAAATTGCCCGATCAGGATTATTGAAATTTGAAGTATCGATAACTCTGGTCTAGCTGTCTACTATGTATAATTTATAGACATTGTGCATCATTTTGTTTGATTTCACCAAAAGAAATGAAGAACAAGGTTTTTACATTATGATTTAATTGCAAATTTATTGGTTAATGTTGTCAATAGAATGGAATCGGCCATGTTTTAAAAGAGTCTATTCAACTCTTGAAAGGCCTGTGTCTATGTTTGATTTGAAGATTTGGAATTTATGGACAATGGTTGATATTTTCTGAACAAAGTTAAAGAAATATGATTATGTGTTCATTGAAATTTTGTTTTAAATATAAAATGGAAGAAATGAGAGGAAACAAAATTGTTTATACAGGATGTTTGAAAGGAATATTGATTTTGAGTATGATGACACTGTGTTAATTAAAAGTGTTGAAGATTTAAATGGGGATCGTGAACAAGTGTTAACACACACTAATTGTTTAATTGATCACAATAATTGTTTAGTTGGTGTTGGATCATTTGCATTAAATACAAAATTGTTTTATGGACTACTTAATTGATTTTACGAACAATATTCTCTCTTATCCCTACCATTGTTTCACTTTTCACACATCACAATACCCTCGCCTTCCCATATTCATTATCCACTCCATGTTCCTAAAATTCAATTACAGTTAAGGGAAACTATGTATTATGACAGTTAAATAGATCGTATGGGGATGAATTACAATGATATATTCTTTTGGTTTACGATACAATTGATTGTTTGATGTTTGTGAGAAGTAATCGTCATCTTTTCCCCCTCATTTTAAGACTTTTTTTGCTCACTACAACCCCTTGCATATCCCAAAACCCTTGTTCACTCCCTTCTCATTGACAACTACTAAACAATTTGTATGGATTCGATTGCATGAGTTTGATACATTTCTGAGCCAAATTTTATTTCATAGGAGTTGTCATGTATGGTTGTTAAATAAACTATTTTCTAATCAATTATGCATACAAGAATGAATTTTTTCAGCAGAGGTAGCCATGGAAGGGGTAACCGAGGAAGGGGAAATTGGAATAGAGGCCCTATAAGGCCAATATTCTCTATACACTTTGATGCAAACTCGCAAGAGTTAGGCCAAATATTTCAAGATGGGTTTTTTAACTGGATTGGGAAAGGAGTGGTCCAGCCTAGGCCTGAAAGGCCTCCCTTCCAAGCCCCATAGGTCCCTGGTATCCCAGTGCCTCCTCATGTCTCACTGAAACCTAAAGTCCCCGAAAACGAAGGATGGCAAGAGATTGTCCACTCGACAGTCTCCCAACATCGTGGCTGGCCTACCTTCTCTTTACCTGCTCCCCCACCTATTAATAAAATTGTCCAAGGTGCCCCTGTCCACTCACTAGTTCAGTCTTCCCATGCAAGAAAAAGGTTGAAAATCGAGGCCCACCATGCTCTTGACAAAGGAAAAGCCACTGCTTCCCCTTCCTCACCCTCAAATGACTTTGATAAATTCATGTCCTCCAACATGCATTTGAGATATCATTGCTCTCATGTGATCAATGAGATTAGGCCTAAAGGTTCCACACAACCTAAGGCAAATTCAGAGAGATCAAAAGGTGACAACAACAACAAGGGAAATATTGCCTCCCAGAGTGGAAAATATGGATTTTAAGTTTTTATTTATTTATTTTTGAGAACAGCTGACTTCTGAAACTTTGGAGAGCACACTATTTTTTGGGTATATGGGTAATATAGTTTTGGAAATAATTTCAGTTATCATTGATATAAATTGTCAAAGTATGAAAATGATGATGGGAGTCACAAGGAGATATGTTTTGTTTTCTTAACTAGTTGTGTTATCATTGTTAGAGAACTAAAGGGAGTCACAAGGGGTCCCACCTACTAGTTACTATTTATTTAAAACCCTTATTATGACTTTATTACTTTTCCCCCTCAACTAAAAATTTGGTTGAGTTTTAGTTAACTTAACTAAGAAATTAGTTCAACTACTTCAACCAATTCTAATTTGCTTAAAGGAAAAAGGAAAGGGAGGAACAAGGGGAGAATAGAAGGAGAAGCATACTAAGGTTTGCTCCTTGAGTTCTGTTGAGATAATTCAATTTTCATTCATTCCTTAATTCATTAGAAGCCTAATTCTTTTTTATGATAGTAGGGTTCTATTGTAGACAACAAGATTCAGGGCTGAATTGCATCATTCAGACACTTGTTTTTCAGAGGTGTTGATCTATCTTTGATAGTCTGTGTAGACTTGTCTGTTTGTGAATTAGATTTCATGACTAACAAAGGCTATTGTGCAAAGTCAAGTGGGAAGCAATTTGTGGCAAGCTGATCCATCTTTTAAAGTTTAGTTTTTTACTTCCTGTCAGAAGTCATTTTGTATGTTTCATCAGGGACGTCTAAGTTTGACTTTGGTCCAAAACTTCCTCAGGAAATTTTGTAAAGAGAATGATTCTTTAATGAATTGGAATAAAATAAAGGATTGCTTTATGTCTCATCTGTTTTGATTATTGACTTGGTGTCTTTATTTCTGTCTCTATATTTATTTCAACATATGTTATGTTCAGAAAATTACATAAATAATGAATTTTTCAACAAGCTTTTAATTATAAAAAAAAACATCCTAAGCACTTGTAATCAATACTTGTAAATTAGGATATTAATTTTGATGGCTATACACCTAGGGTGATATTCCCATCTATTTTTATTTAGCCAAGAAGGATCTGAAAATGCTTGAGTAAGATCATTTCATATATTTTCCTCAACATTTAATTGGCGACCATATTGGGGAGATCTTCAATATCTCTCTGGTTGATTTTTCTACTTGATTAATATCAAATACATCTATTTTTCTGATATTGATTCTTTGATTGTTTTATTTCTTAATGATTGTACCTATTGCAAAGCAGCCCAATATTGAGCCCGATCTTCAAGATCAGACCAACATTGCTTTGAATTTGTTTAACACCATTTTAGACATTGGTAATACTCGGGATGAGCCTAATAATTCATGGGCAACAATTGAACGAGATATTAGTGCCCAAGAACGTTTGGAAGCTAGACGTAGACAACCTAGAAATCAACAATAACCTTCTTGTTTCTTCAACATTGGTCTTCTTTTCATGTCCTTAGACTCTCGTGTTTCTAGGAGAAGAAGAGGCTTATCACCTGAAATTAATCCTATTGCTAAAATAGGAAGAAGAAACATTGTGTTATCTACCCAACAAAGTTCTCTAAGGAGAACTTTGTCTGATTCATCCAGTTCGTCTTTCTCTCCCTTACCTATCATCCACAAGATGGCATCTAGTGGTGGCTATGGTGGCACTGGAAGTGATTCCTCCTCTCATACTTCAACTTCGTCAGTTGTTGGTAGCTTATATAGCCACCATATCCCTGTCCAATCTACTACCAATCCCACCAAAGTCATCAAAATGTATGGGCTTTTACAATTTGAAGAAGGCGCCACAACCACACCGTGGCATATTTCCTCTCCTCTTAACCTAGAACCTGCTACTCATCCACTTCATAATTTCAAAGAGCATCTTCTTAGGTTTTCGGGGAATAACACTGTCACTAAAAACGACCACCTGGTGGCATTTTCTAATGCTTGTCACAACATAGGAGCCAATGGAAATGATACTTGCATGCACTTATTTGTCAATTCCTTGGAAGGAAAGGTTGCGGCCGATTTCTTTGACCTTCCTCCTAATATTCTGTCTCCTTGGGAGGATTTAGTCTATTGTTTCAAATCCACCTATCGAAAATCTAAAAGCCCAATTGAGCAGTTACAAGAGTACAATAACATCGCCTATAAGAATGGTGAGACCATCAAGTCCTTCAACTTGCGTTTCACTAAGTTATACAATCAAATCCCTGAACTCATTCGACCTCAAAACCAAGACGCTTTCATTAATTATTATAATGCATTACCTTCCTCCTATCTTCATAGGCTTGAAGAAAAATCCATTGATAACCTTGGTTCTGCTCTGCATACTTTTTTAGAGTATGAAGAACAACTTAAAACAATAGGTCTTCCTCAGGGAGAATCGGTTAAACAAACAAACATGTCTGCCCTCTTACAACTAGTACAATATATGAATAATCGTATGATAGCATATGAGCTGTAGGGAGATGTCTCCCCTCTCACCCCTGGAGCTTCATCCTCTTTTGCACCCCCCTTTAGAAATACAATTGAAAATAATTTTCAACCTAAAGCTATAATGCCTTGAAGTTAGTGTAACTTTTGCAAGGAACACCATGAGGAAGCCACATGTGAGGTAAGAAAGAGTGCCAAAGATAAGATATTTGGTAAAAGACCATAAACTACCATTGCTATCCTAGATTTTGTAGAGTCTGTTAGTAAGAATTGTGGTATCGGGATTTCAAAAGGTAAGAGAGCCGAGACCTTTCGAGTCTCGAAAGACCGAGGGGATCCTAGCCGTTGAACTTGGCGGGACACACGTCAGACATCAGAAGGAGAGTCAGGATTTCTGTTCCTCGGAGGATCGAAGTTTCTGGAAACAGAGAGTTCTGACATGAGTGAATCACGATGCGCAATTTCCCGACTGAATCAGAGCTGTCCGTCAGTTGAGACACATGGAAAGAGATCCCGCAGAGTCGGGGATCGGGGAACTGAAAGTCCCATGCACATGACAGCGGGAATCGCGATATCCCGATACGCGATTTCCCGATGGAACTATGGATCGTAGTGGAAGACAGGTGTCGAAAAGACAATCCGTGTAGGGAGGCAGCGCCAAGTGGCATCGACGTATCACAAGCTCGGAGGTTCACGGGTTAGAGCTGCAAAGGTTTGTATGCAAAATTACGAGGTCGCGAAAAGCGATATCTCGGTAATCACCGGATCAGCAGGTGGGGACCGCAAGGACAAGTGGAGTACAGGTGGCAGGCTTTGCCCCAAGGAGTGGACCGTCGACAAGTCAGCGGCCATGAGCCATCGGGTTTCGGGGAATCGCAAGTTTCGTGGACACAAACATCGTGTCGTCAAGAACGCCGAAAACCCGATGGAAAGTTGGACCACGGTCACACAGGGACGGGTCATATGGACTATAGTCTAGTCGGTAGGGGCTAGCTCCCAGGAGGAGGAGCTCATCGCATATTGGGATATCGGGGATCCCGGAGGCAAGGAACTCATGCACCTCAAATTCGTGAATCCCGAATCCCCGAAAGCCCAAATCCTCATCACACACCTCCTTGCCGCTACGTCCATCCCCGTGTCATGCCAAGTCATATTCTCTTCCCAGCCCCTGTGTCTTGTCCACCCGGCTCATGCACTTCAAAGCTCGTGAATCCTGCCATGTACATTTGCCCTATCATTTTCCCTCTGCCCATCCATCCACATGTCCTCTCCTCATCCCATATTTGCATCGAGCGTGTCCAACTACCCCTGCCTGGTCACCATCTGTTCATCGCTTTGTGTCAAGTCTCCCAGTCATCACGAAGGCCTCCATGTCCTGTTGATACAGAGTCGATCGGGTCTTTCTTGATCTCAGTAAATCAGTTATTGCAGTAGTTAATGGTGGTTGAACATTGTTTCCTCCATAAATGGAAATCCCATAAATGACTGTAAGCTTGTCAACTCATTCACAGGTCCTGTGGAACGCGATTGCGTCTGACCGAAGTCCACGAACATCCAGAGACTGCAAGTGCAGTGAACACACAGGCGTAATGCCATCAATGCAATGTCTCGATTTAGCTTCCAATGTTTTTGTTCCAAGTATATGTAGGCATTTCTGCCATTTTTGAAGAGATCGATGGTTGAGCAGAGCTCCCTGGTTGTAAATTTTTAATGAAGCACTGTTCTGGTTATGTATGAATTTTGGAGACTTCTTGCCTTATGAATTCCAGTTTCTTTCATGTCTTTGTTTACACTGTGTTAGAGCAGCTCGGAATTGGAGGATCCAGTCAAGCTGTAGCTATTATAGGATGATGTTGTAATGGATCATTGTAGTAGTTACAGAGCCTCTAGTCAGTTTCTGTGATTTCTTTAACGCTGAATGACTTGGAATTGGAGGATCCAGTCAAGTCCTCTTTCAGTTTCTTGAAGCCCTGAACAGAGGATCCTGCTTTCATAGTTTTTCCCCTATAAACCGTTGCAAGCCTGATGCCCAGAGTTGTTTATTCACTTTCTCCTAAGTCTTCCACCTGTTCATCTTTAAATCAATCCACTGGCTGAAGTTAGGATTCCAGACCTCCCCTATTCTTTACATACCAGAATCAGTCCCTGAGTTAGAGTGATACCTCCTAGAGTCATTATCTCCATCTGATCATCCTTTATAAACAAATCGTGACATTAAACTGATGGGTGTCGGGCTCTACTCCTGCAAGCAATCCAGGAGTGACTTTCGATGCTAACATTTCTGGCGCCATTGCCGGGGACGGAATTGAAGATTTTCCCTGGGTAGAACGACATTCAGCCTCTGAATCCGAAGGTGCATCGGATCATCGGAGCCTTTCAAGATTGCTAATTTTCACCTGGCGACTCCATTGTGACGAGTCCGCTGGGGAGAACTTGCTCTGTTAATTGTGGCTTTCAGAGGCAGGCATACGCGGTCTCACCCACAGCTGCCTCTAGCTACACCTAAAACAGATCCAGAGGCGGTGCTCAGAAAGGGAAAGGCCTCTGAAGAAGAAGCATCCATCACCAAGCCAGGTGATCCACCATATCTTTCTGTTGGAGCTCCTTTTTCTCCTCCTCAGTTATTTGACAGGCCTGTCTCTACAGTTCCCCATTTTTTAAATTTTGGGAGTGTTCCTGATGAGTTTTCCTCTCCTGGTCTGGGACCAGAAGGACAAGACTTTGCTACTCCCCTCTCCTTTGAAGTTGTTCCTTGGCATAGACCCACGACCTCAGAATATTTCCCCACTCCTGTACAGGGAGGAGAACCTGCCGACTGGAGCTCAGTAGCCTATTCCTTGAATCACCTCTTGTTTCCCACCCCAATCCGAGATTTACTCCCGCTAGCCCCTTCGCGAATTCCTTCTCCTCCCAGCTCTCCTCCACCTAACATTCCTATGGCCGGTGCTAATCCCCCTATGACCAGGATGGAGGCCATTATAGCCGGTAGGTATGCTCCCCTCGTGCTACCGCAGCCTCTCAATGCCCTCCCAGCAGATGGTTACCTCAAACAGCTACCCAAATTCACGGGTGAGGGGGACGTGACTGCAGATGAGCACCTAGAAGCCTTTTACAGTTTCACAGATGACAATGTCATCATGCATGCAGACGTATGGATGAGGATTTTTGTCCACAGTCTCCAGGGAGAGGCTAGAAAATGGTTCAAGGCCTTGCCTCCCGGATCCATTGATGGGATCGAAGCTTTAGATAATGCCTTTTTAAGGCAGTGGGGAGATAAGAAAGACTTCATGTATTACATGACAGAGTTTGGTTCTTTGAAGAGAAAGGAAGGAGAGTTTGTCTCCGATTTCTCCAAGAGATTTAATAAAATGTACAACAAAATCCCTGCTGAGATAAAACCCTCTGAAGCCTCTGCAAATATTACTTACGCTAGCGCCTTTGATCTCGATTTCTGCCTCTTTTTGAGGGAAAGAAGGGCCACTACTCTGGCTCAGATGAAAGATGCAGCCGTGGAAGTAGAGTCTAATATATTGGTTATTGATCAACTCAGGCATGCCGCTGGTAGGAACATATCCAGACAGAGGCCTGAAGCTGCCTCATCTAGTTCTTCTCCCCTGCCTTTTTAGGCAGACGAGACAACTAGAACGCTAAAATCGCTCGCTGCCAAGATAGAAAGGTTGGAATTAGAGGGGAAGCCCATATACAGAAATCCCCAACACGCTGATAATAGAGTTTTCAGATGAGCTGATAACCATGGGCCACGGGCCTTCCCAAGGGAACAAAAGGACAGAGAAGACCAGAGAATTCAGGCCCCCTTTTAGAACAACTTCGTGGTCGACGAGGAAGGAAGAGAAACAGATGAGCTTGACCCTGAAATTCACTGCTTAGAAGACACTCCTCCTTTTCCTCATCTCACTCAAACAACTTACGAGGAGTCTCTCATGGATAGTCAGCTAAATGAATTGAGCAAGGGAGACAAGGTTAGCGACGGCCGAGGAAGGTACAACCTGATGTCTGACAGAAAGACATCAGTACCTGATATTCCTGAGCAGTCCACTAGAGCAGAAAGGCCTGCTAACGCAGCAATAGATGGTCACAGAAGTAAGAAGGACCAACCCCTCTCTCCTGTTGTCCATAATCAAGTTCCCGAAGTAAAAGAAATTCCAAAGCCTACATCTTCTTTTAACTTCGAGCATGAGATCCAAAAGATCAGGATCCCTGTGCCCCTCACTGAGCTGATTAAACACGATGAATTCAAGAAGTGTTTCTCTGAGCTCTTACAGTCTGAAGCCTCAAGTCTTCCTGCAGATTCCATAAACCTCCAAGATGAAAAGCCAGCCGTCGTCCTAGGTCCCATGGTCGAAGACAGAGATGATTCATCCCCTCCTTTCTACACCTCCTTGAACATACATGACAAAGTGCTTCACAACTGCTTGATGGATTCACGGGCCTCACATAACCTTATGCCCAAAACTATCATGGAAGAGTTAGGACTAGAAGTTACCCGAGCCTATCATGACCTCTATTCCTTTGACTCCAGAAGAGTCCAGTGTCTTGGAGTGATCAAAGACCTGGTGGTGACCTTGTTTCAGCTGCCCATGAAGAGTGTGGCCATGGATATTGTAGTAGCTGACGTTCCCCCCAAGTTCGGTATACTATTATCAAGATCTTGGATAAAAAGACTGGGGGGAACCTTGCATATGGACCCCACATATGCTGCTATCCTAGTGTTTGGAGGAGACCATAGAAGACTATACAGAGAAGCCCAACTGGCCTACATAATCAGTGATGAGGCCAACCCTACCAACCATCCCATTTTCGCTTTTGACACTGACTTAGGTTCCAGTGTGCTTCAACTCACTCATGCTCCTGTACCTCCTCTCAAACTCAGAAAGCAGCCCATCATTTCCCCTAAGCTTCCTCTCTCCATCACCCCAATCTGGAAAATGTTCTTTGATGGAGCATGTTCCCGAGAAGGCTCTGGAGATGGAGTAGTGTTTGTGTCGTTTGCTCAGGAAACCATATCTCTGGCATACAAATTGGAATTTGAAGCTACCAACAATGTGGCAGAGTATGAGGCTCTTGTTCTGGGATTAAGAGCTGCGAGGGAAATGGGAATACAGGAGGTAGCAGTGTTCGGAGATGACGAGTTGGTAGTTCAACAGGTCAAGAATGCTTATCAAGCCAAGCATCCTCGACTTAGAAGCTACATAAATGAGGTATGGGACTTAGTTGATAGTTTCTTCTCAGCATTTAACATTTCTTTCATCCCAAGAGAGGAGAACACCTTGGCAGATTCCTTGGCTGCATCGGCTAGCAATTTCAAAGTACCCTTGCCACCCAAACTGAGGTATGAGGTGGAAGTGAGATACAGGCCCTCCATACCTGACAACGTCAAATATTGGAAGGTATTTGAGGATGATCTCGAAATCAAGAAGTTCTTATAGACTGTTGAGGCATTTTCAGAAATGCACATAGACCAAGACGCCGTCTCAGAGGAGGAGGTTGATGAAGGTAATTTTCTGAGTAAGATTGCAGGGCGTGACATTGTACAACTGCCCAACAACCATATTCCCAGAGGATTGGTTCCTTTGGAAAGGCTTTTTGATAGAAATGATGTGTCAGTGAAAGAACAAGTCTCGAAGGAGGACGTTGGTACTATTCAGTGCAACATTGGAACCAAGAGTAAGCCCAAGTATGTCAAATTGTCAAGAGATCTGACAGAGGAGCAGAGGTCCAAATACAACGGACTTTTGAGGGAATTTGCTGATGTTTTCGCCTGTACCTATGAAGACCTCAAAACCTATGACACCTCTATCATCGAGCATAAGATCTCACTAAAGGAGGAAGCAAAGCCATTTAGGCAGAAGATGAGACAGATAAATCCCATGCTGCTGCCTATCATGGAGAGGGAAGTGAAGAAGCTGCTTCAAGATCAGATCATCGTTCCACTGAGATATTCAGAGTGGGTGGCCAACTTGGTGCCAGTAAGGAAAAAGAACGGAGAAATCCGACTCTGTGTAGACTTCAGAAACCTGAATAGGAGTTCATGGAAGGATAACTACCCCTTGCCAAAGATGGAACATATACTGCAAAGGGTGGCAGGAGCTTCCAGGATGTCCATGATTGATGGTTTCTCCGGCTATAATCAGGTCTCTGTTCTGCCTGAAGATAGAGAAAAGACAACATTCACCACTCCGTGGGGCACATTCATGTATGCCAATATGCCATTCGGACTAATGAATGCAGGGGCGACATTCCAGCGTGCCATGGACATAGCTTTCGATGCGGAAAGAGATAAATTCGTGGTCGTTTATCTGGATGACATCACAGTATTTTCAAAATCTGATAAAGAGAATTGTTGTCATCTCAGGAAAGTTTTCCTTAAATGCATAAAGTTTGGCATTTCATTAAATCCCAAGAAATATCTGTTTGCCATGAGTGAAGGAAAGCTACTTGGACACATAGTATCAGTAGAAGGAGTCAGGATTGATCCCAACAGAGTTGAGGCGATACAAGCCTTATCAATCCCGAGATCTAGGAAGGAGGTCCAATATTTCCTCGGTAAAATTAATTTCCTAAGGAGGTTTGTGCCTAACTTTGCTGAGGAGGTAAAGCTGATATCAGTCATGCTAAAGAAAGAGAATGAAGTAAAGTGGACCCCTCAATCATGGCGTTCCTTTGAACAAATCAAGAAGGCTCTGACTGAAGCTCCTGTTCTTATCAGTCCTGACTACTCAAAGGATTTCCTTATTTTCTCCTTTGCCTCGCCTGACACAGTAGATGATGTCCTATTACAGACAAATAACAGTGGGTTAGAACAACCTATTGCTTACTTCATCCGAGCATTGAGGGATGCCGAAGTCAGGTATGAAACTATGGAGAAGCAATCTTATGCTCTAGTGAAAGCTCTCAAAGCCTTCAGAAACTACATCCTACAGTCAAAAATCATCACCTACATCCCCTTGGCTGCTGTTAAAGATATTCTTATTCAGCCTGACATAGACGGGAGAATGAGAAAATGGATAGCCAAAATCCTGGAGTTCGACCTGGAAATAAGGCCCACCAAATTGATCAAAGGGCAAGGTTTATCCAAGCTGCTGGCTGAAGCAAATTGCCAAGCTTTGGGGATAAGTTTCATCAATGAATGCTCGGGTATTCAGCAGGGTCGACTGTCTGACATAGATCATCAAAAGGAACCCCCATTGGCTCAATGTCCTTGGTATAAGGATGTCATATACTTTTTGTAGGAGCTCTGACCTCTAGACGGCCTGTAAAAAAGCAAAGCAAGAGCTCTAAATCTCAAAGCAGTCAGGTACTGCCTAATCGATCATGTGTTATATTGGAAATACCCCCTGGGAGTTATTTTAAAATTCCTTGGTCCTCCAGAGGCCGAGATGATCATGGCTGAATTTCACAACGGTCTATGTGGACAGCACCATTTCTGGAGATCCACAGCCCACAAAATCCTTAGGGCTGGGTACTATTGGCCTACCGTATTTACTGATGCCTGCAAAAGGGTCAGAGCCTGCATCAAATGTCAAAAATTTGCAGGAAAGCAACAACTTCAGTCTCTGTCGTTAAATCCGGTGGTGCTTTCAGGGCCTTTTCAGCAGTGGGGCCTAGATTTCATTGGAGAAATTCACCCTCCCTCTAGTGGGCAGCACAGGTGGATCTTGACTGCTACAGATTTCTTTACCAAGTGGATTGAAGCTATTCTCACAAGGAGTGCTTCTCAGAAGGTAATCATCGGATTCTTGGAGGACCTCATCACAAGGTTCGACTGTCCAAATAAAATTGTCACCAATAATGCAGCCACTTTCGGGTCTGATCCGTTGACAAAGTTCTATGAGCAGTTCGGGATTAATTTGATTCACTCCACCCCGTATTACCCACAAGGCAATGGTTTAGCAGATTCCTCCAACAAAAGTTTAATAAGAATCATCAAAAGGCTGTTGGAAGACAACCGAAGGGCTTGGAACTCGAAGCTTAAATTCGCCCTATGGGTTGATCGGGTGACTACAAAGAGAGCTACAGGTCTGTCTCCTTTCCAGTTAGTCTATGGAGCTGAAGACGTTTTCCCTTCTCAGATAGCCATCCCTGTAGCGAAATTCCTCCAAGACTATCAGGAGGAGCCTGATGACAGGATTAGAAGGATTCATCAGCTAGTAGAGGTCCAACAGACTAGGGAGCAAACAGTGAACAGAATTCAGGACCATCAGCAAAGGATCAAGAAGGTTTTCGACAGGAAAGCCAAGAAGGAGAGATTCCATATAGGAGACTTGGTACTGAAATGGGATGCTCCTAAACAAGATAAGGGCAAACACAGCAAGTTTGAATCCCTGTGGATTGGGCCTTTCAGAATCTCTGAGGTTTTCTCAAACAACACATACAGGTTGCGAGATTTGGAAGGCGTAGGAGTTTTCAGCGGCCCAGTGAATGGGCATTTCCTAAAATTTTTTTTTTCTTGAGTCTCATATGACTTTTTGTTTGTAAATATTGTCCTTTTGTTTCTTTGTTCATTTTCATTTTTACTTTTGTGGCCTAATAATGACTCCATAGCCCGACAGAGAGGCGACTGGAACTGCAGAAGGAGTTCTTAGAGCATCACAGGGATGACTCTATCCCCCATGGAGCCTAATGTTAGTAACAATTGTGGTATCGGGATTTCAAAAGGTAAGAGAGCCGAGACCTTTCGAGTCTCGAAAGACCGAGGGGATCCTAGCTGTTGAACTTGGCGGGACACGTGTCAGACATCAGAAGGAGAGTCGGGATTTATGTTCCTCGGAGGATCGGAGTTTCTGGAAACAGAGAGTTTTGACATGAGTGAATCGCGATGCGTGATTTCCCGACTGAATCAGAGTCATCCGTTAGTTGAGACACATGGCGAGAGATCCTGCAGAGTCAGGGATCGGGGAACTGAAAGTCCCATGCACATGACAGCGGGAATCGCGATATCCCGATACGCGATTTCCCGACGAAACTATGGATCGTAGTGGAAGACAGGTGTCGGAAAGACATTCCGTGTAGGGAGGTAGCGCCAAGTGGCATCGACATATCGTAATCTCGGAGGTTCGCGGGTTAGAGCTGCAAAGGTTTGTATGCAAAATTACGAGGTCGCGAAAAGCGATATCTCGGTAATCGTCGGATCAGCGGATGGGGACCGCAAGGACAAGTGGAGTACAGGTGGCAGGCTTTGCCCCAAGGAGCGGACCGTTGACAATATCGTGGCCATGAGCCATCGGGTTTCAGGGAATCACAAGTTTCATGGACACAAACATCATTTCGTCAAGAACGCTGAAAACCCGATGGAAAGTTGGATCGTGGTCACACAGGGACGAGTCATATGGACTATAGTCTAGCTGGTAGGGGCTATCTCCCAGGAGGAGGAGCTCATCGCATATCGGGATATCGGGGATCCCGGAGGCAAGGAACTCACGCACCTCAAATTCGCGAATCCTGAATCCCCGAAAGCCCAAAGCCTCATCACACACCTCCTCGCCTCCACGTCCATCCCCGTGTCATGCCAAGTCATATTCTCTTCCCGGCCCTTGTGTCTTGTCCACCCGGCTCGTGCACTTCAAAGCTCGTGAATCCTACCACGTACATTTTCCCTATCATTTTCCCTCTGCCCATCCATCCACGTGTCCTCTCCTCATCCCATATCTGCATCGAGCGTGTCCAACTACCCCTACCTGGTCACCATCCGTTCATCGCTTTGTGTCAAGTCTCCTAGTCATCACGAAGGCCTCCATGTCCTGTTGATACAGAGTCAACCGGGTCTTTCTTGATCTCAGTAAAGCAGTTATTGCAGTAGTTAATGGTGGTTGAACATCGTTTCCTCCATAAATGGAAAGCCCAGAAATGACTGTAAGCTTGTCAACTCATTCACAGGTCCTGTGGAACGCGATTGTGTCTGACCGAAGTCCACGAACTTCCAGAGACTACAGGTGCAGTGAACACGCATGCGTAATGCCATCAATGCGATGTCTCGATTTAGCTTCCGGTGTTTTTGTTCCAAGTATATGTAGGCATTTCTGCCATTTTTGAAGAGATCGATGGTTGAGCAGAGCTCCCTGGTTGTAAAGTTTTAATGAAGCACTGTTCTGGTTATGTATGAATTTTGGAGACTTCTTGCCTTATGAATGCCAGTTTCTTTCATGTCTTTGTTTACACTGTGTTAGAGCAACTCGGAATTGGAGGATCCATTCGAGCTGTAGCTATTATAGGATGATGTTGTAATGGATCACTGTAGTAGTTACGGAGCCTCTAGTCAGTTTCTGTGATTTCTTTAACGCTTAATGACTTGGAATTGGAGGATCCAGTCAAGTCCTCTTTCAGTTTCTTGAAGCCCTGAACCAGGAGGATCCTGCTTTCAAAGTTTTTCCCCTATAAACCGCTGCAAGCCTGATGCCCAGAGTTGTTTATTCACTTTCTCCTAAGTCTTCCACCTGTTCATCTTTAAATCAACCCACTGGATGAAGTTAGGATTCCAGACCTCCCCTATTCTTTATGTACCAGAATCAGTCCCTGAGTTAGAGTGATACCTCCTAGAGTCATTATCTCCATCTGATCATCCTTTATAAACAAATCGTGACATTAAACTGATGGGTGTCGGGCTCTTCTCCTGTAAGCAATCCAGGAGTGACTTTCGACGCTAACAGAGTCAGAAGATGTCACAATCGTCAATATGAGGAATAAATCCTATGCTCCCAAAGGCAACTATGATCCTCCCCACAATTCTTCTAGCCCAAGCTCATCCTCACCAGCTGCTATTGTTCAGTTTCCTAAAGTTCCTGATAGTCAAGGAATTACCTCCCCTCTCCCTTCTTCCAAATACAATATCCTAAATTAGTTGGCCAACATCAAAGCATATGCAACCCTTTTGAACATGGTTGTCGTCCCTGAACAACAAAGGCATATGAAACAATTCATGGAAGGAAAATATTCCGGTGTAGCCAACCTCTCTGAAGAGGTAAACGAAGAGGATTAGTTTGTAAATAAAGTAGGTGTACATAATTTTAGATACCCTGTAAAAAATCCCCCTTTTTATATTTTTGTAAAGATTATG
>ML810497.1:277712-297392 GCA_009831015.1 Picea engelmannii | reverse complement strand
AATTCATGGAAGGAAAATATTCCGGTGTAGCCAACCTCTCTGAAGAGGTAAACGAAGAGGATTAGTTTGTAAATAAAGTAGGTGTACATAATTTTAGATACCCTGTAAAAAATCCCCCTTTTTATATTTTTGTAAAGATTATGGAAAAGATCGCCCATTGTTGCCTCATTGATGGTGGTTCGGGCCCAAGTGTGATGTTGAATATTATTATGGAAAAGATAGACTTGTCTTGTACAAATGAAAACACCAGAAGCATTCTCTCTTATAATAGTCTACAAAAAATGACCATAGGTGATATTAAGGATGTGACCTTAGTTTTGTGCGCACACCCTAAAATAAGGACAACCCTCAACATTCATGTAATTGATATGCCAATAAGAAATTACTCAATCATCTTGGGAAGATACTAGCAAGCTTTAACGGGTGGATACCTCTCACTCGACGAGACACATTTATCTGTTCCTCGGAATGGTAAAAACATTATAATCCTTAGAAATGGAATATTTCACCCTACATAGAGAGTGTCCCACAACCTAATGTGAACTATATCGAAGAGGAACTAGGAGTGTATTCCATATTTGTTGAGGAGGATAACATTCCCTTGGAACAAATTGATTTATATGATGGTATATGGCACATGCACTTTGATGGTTCATGCTCTAATGAAGGTAATATAGTTGGCATTATCTTGATTTCTCCTGTAGGAAAAATCCATAAATTTTCTTATAGGTTGGAGTTTGATTGCACGAACAAGGTCACTAAATTCGAAGATTTATTATTAGGCATTGAAAACGCCTATAATATTGGTTGTGGTCACCTTTTGATTTTTGGAGATTCTGAGCTTGTTGTGAGCCTTGTACGTAATATTTACTCTCCTAGCAACAAGTTGATGAAATGATACACCCAAAATATTTGGGAACTTATCTTGAACCTATTATATTTCAACATCACTCATGTTAAGAGGGAGTTAAACTCAATGGTTGATCGGTTAACTGTTTTTGTAGCCTCTCCTAATCGACAACTTTTGCCACATAGACCTGATTGTACTTTTCAATCTCTATATCGTCCACATATCCCTAACAATTTAGAATTTTGGTAGGTTTTCCCTAACGATGAGAGCATTTTTGATTTTATTCAAAATGAATTTTATAAGCCCAAGGAAATTATATCCATAGAAGATAACACGATTCCTAAAGGCTTGAATCCTCTAGAGAGTTCGTTTTCATCGAGTGATGTAGGCAACAAAGAGAAACATAAAGAACAAGAGTCGAAAAGGAAGGTGGGTGAAACCATCTCCTTGAACATTGGGACACCCGAGTCTCCAAAGAATGTTAAAATAGGTGCCCAATGTTCCGATGAAGAGAAAATGAAGTTTGCCAAGCTACTTGGTGAATTTCAAGCTGTTTTTGCTTGGTCTTATGAGGATATTTGTGGTTTTCATCCTGGTATTATACAACATGCCATTTCCATCAAGGAAGGCATAAAACCAACTAGGAAAAAACAAAGACTTATCAACCCTACACTGGAAGCAACTATTCAAAAGGAGTTGGAAAAATTCTTGATGGATGGAGTTATCTTTCTCGTCAAGTCTTCTGAATGGGTTTTAAATTTGTTTCCTGTTCATAAATCCACTGATCATATCATATTTTGCGTTTATTTTCGTGCATTTAAGTGGGCTATTACGAAAGATCACTTTCCTCTCCCTAACATAAAAATGATTTTGCAGCAATTCGCAAGGTCACAGATGACGCCCTTACTTGATGTTTTTTCCGGTTACAATCAATCAAGGTAAAAGGGGAAGATAAATTCAAAACCATCTTTATTACTATTTTGGGTACATTGACTTATGAAAGTATTCCTTCTAGGTTATCTAATGCAAGTACCACTTGTAAAATACCTATGCAAATAACTCTTGACAATTTGGTCGGTAAGGTTATTCATGTCTATCTTGATGATCTAATTGTGTACTTTAAAGGACTATCAATTGTCTCAAGGTTTCAAGAATTAAGGCTAGGTCCTTTCAAGATCACTTTTTTCTTGGGTATTAATTCTTACATTCTAAAATATTTACATGAGTGATTGTTTTCCTACAACACTAACGGTTCTCACTTGAAACACCACATGGAACCAACTTGAAAAGTTTTAACGCTGTTTGGATTTTCTGTATATTAGTAGTCTAGTTTTCCTTTCATTTTTTCACTGTTTTTCATTTCTTCTTTTATAGTAGTTTGATTTATGCTTTCCTTTTAATATCTGTTATGTTGCCTTTTGCAAATTCTGTCATTTTATTTTTGTTGTTTTAAAATTTTGCAGTCCTATTTTGTCATGAATTTTATTGCTTTCATCTTTTAGTTGATTTTTGGTCAAGAATAAGATGTTGGATCAGTTCTTCCACAATGACACTCCTGCAAGATATTGTTAGTAAATAACAATCAAGCTTACACAACTGTTACGATGTTACCCCTGAAAGCACACTTGAATTTGTTATATGCTTTCACTATTGTCTTATAAAGAAATTGGTTATCTCCTACTCTTGCTTTCCATTTGTTCATCCATTTGAGAGTTAAAAGAGAAAGTCCATAAATTTTTCTCCTTGAAGTAAGAGCAGGTTCTAGTTGAATGATTATGCATACAGGGATAAACCCTCTCATACTTAACATTTTTCATGAGTTATTCCCGAATTCCCGGTCATTTTTCCATTAAATCCGCTCACTTCCCCCTATGGCATAATCATTATGGTTATATCTTCTTGATTTGTTTCTCTTGGTCTGTGAAACCATGTGTTCCGAGTCCTTAATCTGTTGGAAAATGATTTCCCCGTGGAGTCGTCAGTTTGTTGACGATATAAATCGCAACAAGGTTTTCGCCCGCAAAGTATTGCTAAAGCCTATTATTTAATCTAAGATAATTATGAATTTATTACTTTTCCCACTTAACTAAAAAGTTGGTTGAGTTTTATTTAACTTAACTAAGGAAGTATTTCAACTACTTCAACCAATTCTAATTTTCTTAAAGGAAAAAGGAAAGGGAGGAACAAGGAGAGAATATAAGGAGAAGCATACTAAGGTTTTCTCTTTGAGTTCTGTTGAGATAATTCAGTTTTCATTCATTCCTTAATTCATTAGAAGCCTAATTATTTTTTATGATAACAGGGTCCTATTGTAGACATCAAGATTCAGGGTTGAATTACATCGTTCAAACACTTGTTTTTCAGAGGTGTCGATCTATCTTTGATAGTCTGTATAGACTTGTCTGTTTGTGAATTAGATTTCGTGACTGAAAAATGATATTGTGCATAGTCGAGTGGGAAGCAATCCATGGCAAGCTGATCCATATTTTAAATTTCATTTTTTTACTTTTTGTCAGAATTCCTTTTGTATATTTCATTGGGGACGTCTAAGTTTGACTTTGGTCCAAAACTTCCTCAGGAAATTTTGTAAAGAGAACGATTCTTTGATGAATTGGAATGAAATAAAGGATTTCTTTATGTCTCATCTATTTTGATTATTGAATTGGTGTCTTTACTTCTGTCTCTATATTTATTTCAACATTTGTTATGTTAAAAAAATTACATAAATAATGAATTTTTCAGCAAGCTTTTAATTATAAAAAAAACCAGCCTAATAACTTGTAATCAATACTTGTGAATTAGGATATTAATTTTGATGGCTATAAAGCTAGGGTGATATTATCGTCTATTTTTATTTAGCCAAGAAGGATCTGAATTTTTTTGAGTAAGATCATTTCATATATTTTCCTCAACAAATACCTACCCCTACACTCTCAAGACTAGATTGTCCAAGAAAAGGGACATCATTCGTCACAACATTGTGGAGATTTGGAGTTATATAGTCCAGTTGGTCAACAATGATAATTTTCCTTGATGGGGAAATCGTAAGACACGAAACAATGTAGATGTGATGAAAATCACCGCACAGAACCAACTACGACCAAGTAACAAATTTTAATCTAGGGGTGTGTCAACTACTTCGATATCGACCAAAAACATATTACCCTTCAATGTCACAATGAAAGATTGCAAGATTCCGTGAGGTTGGAAAACACGTCCATAAAATGATTTCAAGGTGGCCAGAGATGAGGTAATTTTAGGAGAACCTAGGGCTCTCCAACAAGGAAAATGCATGGAGGCTCCCTCATCCAAGATAGTACAATGGACGTTCTTTCCACCAACCAAAACTTGAATTTGGATTGCTAAGTGGTGGGAGAGCCTCTCCAATGGATGACAAAATGGTTCTATGTTGACTTGGAAAATTTATTATAAATTCGAGTGCTGACATAGCACAAGGTGCCCACACCAAATATTTAACAATGTTTTACTTTTGGGCAGTGCAATCATTTGGATTAAATGTCGCTTTTTGAATTATGATCTTGGGTGGGTGAAACACTACGTCATAGGTTGGATTCTAAATATGAAAATGATTGGAATATGGAGGAGGAGTATATGTGGAAAGTTGATCAACAACCTTTACCTTGGTTTGATCACTTGGAGGAGTGTCACAAGTGTTTTCTCGAGTTGTCACATTAACTGCTTTAAACATGCACACGTCAGAAGCACTCGTGGAATCATAACCATGGTGGGAATGACCTGCGTTTCCCCCTTGTGTAGGGGAATTATTTTGCACAACCATATTTTGTTGTTGAACCAGTTAGGAGGTACCCTTCATAAATTTAGTGACAACCTCATGCTGAGGGAAGTCTTTCATGTAATGGTCTTCCTCACAAATGATACAAGGAGACTTAGGTTTCCTAGTCGATTGAGTATCAACAGTCTTTGAATTATCCTGCTTGTTAGAAGATTTGTTGGATTTAACCTTTTTTTCTTCTTACCCCCTGGTTGCAGATATGAAGAGGATCGAACCACATTCACCTCAAAGGTTTGAGAAGGAGAAGAAGTATTTTTCGCATCTGAAACAAAACTTTGTTCCGGAGAAGGTTTTTTTGGATCCTTTGATGGTCAAGGAGCGTTAGGGATCAAATCATAAAGAGTGTCAAAATGGGAGTAGGCCAAGTCCAAATACTATGCACGACTGATAGCCTTCTTTTAAGTAACAACGTTTCCCTTAGCAACATCATAGGTGATGGGAGGCAAGAGGGAATTTGTAAACCAATCCGCGAGGAGTTGGTCCAGAATGGGAGCTTTTATCAACCGTCTCCGTCGTCTCCACTCATGAATATGATCAAATATGTGGGTGGATTAGGATTGATGCAGTGAGGTAAAAATCTCGGTATTGGTATCATATTGTATAGGTAACTGAAAATGCGTAAAAAAAACCATGGCAAGAGAATTAAAGTCGACAAAGGAGTTACGTGGCAACTCAATATACCATTTTATTGTGGCACTTGTAAGTGTTCTTTGAAAAATCCTAAGATGGATGGAATCATCCATCAAAGAGTTGGAAGAACACCATAAATGGAAATTCATAACATGATTGTTAGGATCTTCCCCGAGTTTTGCATAGAATTTCAGAATGTCGGACAATAATTTGGCAGGGATGGCGGGACAAAACATAGCATGTTGGATGGGATCGTTGGTCAAACGCGACAGATATGGAAGATCTAACATAGCCAAGAATTAAATTTTTTGGTTATACTATAGATATTGGTGGTAATCATATGGAATGGGAACACCAGTAGGACTGTATCCAGATTGTGACGAGATAACAAAGCTAGATGGTTCTCCCATATATGGTGGTTGCTCGGGTTGTCCACTCATGAAAGGGGGTTGTCCTGATTGTCCACCCATATACTGTGACTGGACAGATGGAACTCTTATGTACTGTGATTGACCTGATGCCCCCCCCATGTATTTAGGTTGAAGGGACTACTGCGTTGGAATGATGGGTTTTATGGATTGAAAGGGAAAAGTTCCTTGTGGAAGAATGCTCGTCGGGTTGGGCTGACCCCATAAAGGGTTAAAAGTTCCTGGAAATGGATGTCCAGGATATAGGCCAGTGGTAGTATGGATAGAAGGACTAGAAGGAGTAGATTTCTCCCTGGCAGGTTGATGTTGCAACCATGAATTTTTCCCCTAATAAAAAAATTTCCTACAACTGAAGGTTTCCCCCCAGTCGAAGGTTGGTCTACCATTGAAGATTGACCTCCAATGTAGGGTGTACTAATACAAGATGGTTGTGATGGAGGATGAGTATCTTGTGTAACCATGGTTGTATGAATGACTTGATTGTTGTCCATCTGACCGATGGAATGACCAAGTAGATCACTTGGTGTGTGCATGTGTGTAAAGAGTGAAGCAAGAATATTACCTGACCCATGTGCAAAGGAATATTTACACGCAAGTGGTTGATTCATGGTTACCTGGGTCACTGATGTTTCTGGTAAATAGGAAGAACCAATAGTATCAACTACAAGATTTGTGGAAAAAGTTGAGTTCCCAAGTCCTTAGAAAAACCCAAAAGATAACAGGTTCATGCCAAAATATTGTGTAGTGGTGGAATCAAGGGGTAAATAGTAAGAAGAATAGGCATCATAATATCTCATAGATGGTGTATTAGTGACTAGTTGGCCAAGTGGATCAATAAAAAGAGGATTCCTGTAAGATGCATGAATTTCAATGACAATAGTGACCAATTCTTCTACGTGATGGCCACTTCCAGGAGGTATACTCCTAGTCTCATAAGTTTGATATCTGATCATTCCTTCATTAGAAACATTGTGTTGAGGTTCTTGAGGGTCAGGTTCCATATCTTGTATACTGTGAAATCTCTGATCCTAAGGAAAACAAATAAAGTTAAAGACACACACCATTGAGAAAAACAAAAGTAATCAACCAAGAAACAATAGGTTCAAGGATCTTTCGAAGATGGGATGTCAAGCCATCAATGAAGAAATGAGAACCATTTACCCTGAACTCCACGTAACAACCCTTCTCGACACAATCAACCCTTGCTTTCGTGGAATCACCCTCCAAGGGTATTGAGAGTGTGATACGACATCTACCCTAGGTACTGTGGGAATCCCCCCATAGTCACCTTTGTAGATACCCAGGAAAGGCCACTGAGGTTACCAACTCGCAGTCAGTCTCCGGGTGGGTATAGTTGATAGTTACAACCGAACATATGGGTAGTATATCAAAGTCCGAAGATCTTCAAGAGAATTGGACAAGTGGACTGGTAAGACTCCCGAGGACCCCGGATGGATTCAGAATTCACGAAGCACCAAG
Source organism: Picea engelmannii (assembly GCA_009831015.1). Classification (NCBI taxonomy): domain Eukaryota; kingdom Viridiplantae; phylum Streptophyta; class Pinopsida; order Pinales; family Pinaceae; genus Picea; species Picea engelmannii. The sequence continues at coordinate 290,191 of ML810497.1, read as the reverse complement.
ACTAAATGAAACCAGTGGTTTCTCAAGAAAACCCCCCAATATACACTCATTTCACTATGATTGGTCAAGCTTTGGAGGGGTAATCTTCGTTTCTCTTCCGCACACGACCTCGTGTTTATCCCCTGTGTGAGAGGGGGTTCTTGACTATGCTTATAAAAAAATTGTATTTGTACACTCGCTAGTGTTCTACATTATTTTTAGTAGTCTTGGACAATTTACTCACTTTTCCTAGTCTAAAGACCCTAATCCTGTGCTATTGTTGGTGTGTTAAAACCAAAAAATGTTCTAGTTGATTTTATTAGCACGTGATTGATTTTAATGGATTTTCACTGAAAGGGTTGACAAAGATGAAACTGATGATGTAAGAGAGACTCAACTCCAATATAATGCAAAAAAATGATATGTAGTTCATTCTTTTCGATGAATTCTATGTATGGGAAGGAGAAGAGTTATATTCTTCTTAACACAAGAAAGAACTCAAAACTATGCAACTTTCAATTTCAGGGACCAATATGATGCAAAAAAACCAATAAAATGTTTCCAAAAACCAAAATGCATATGCAAAACTAGCTCTTTTTCCAAACATATATCAAAACCAATTCCTAAAGAATGGAAAAAAAATTCTTCATTTTATTATGCATGCAAACTTTTTTGCTTCTTAACTTTTAGGAGAAATGAAAGAGATCTATGTTTGACATAGAGAAAGATGAGGAAAAAAATTAATCAAACAAAGTGCACTCAAAAAAATGAGAACTGAAAGAAAACAAGTGTGAGATAACCTATTCAATCAAGGACTAAAAAATGCAAAGGAGAATGAAGACAAACACTCATGAAAAATCCTTAGAACATGAGAAAAAAAAACGGGGATGTGGTAGACGAGAGAGTCCTGATCATCCAAAAAAGTGAGATGTTTCAATGAATATGAAAGGGATCACAACCAATCAACCAATGAAAAATCAAAAGAAGGAAAGGAAAATGAGTGATAATGTAAATTTATCAGCCAAGCACAGTCAGAAACAAACTAGGAGTTTCTGGGCTAAAAGACTAGGCAATGTTCAAGCACACAAGTGGATTGAAAATAGGATGAAAAAGAAAAAAGAAAAAAAAAACCTCTTAATAAAAGAGATGATAAATCTCATTCAACCATCTATATCTGATCATATATACTCAAAAAACAACCTCAAACAGTCACAGAGAAACTGAGCAAAATATGAGAAAAATATGAAAACAAGGCTCATAAACTAGTTTGCTACATGAGGTCGCTTTGTCTGAAAGGAAGACAGGGCATCAAAGGGTGATGGCCACTCGCAAATGGATTAGCAAAGGGTGTCCAGGTCTCTCTTTGGTAGTTATAAAGGGGGCGACCAAAGCGTAATGGTCACTTCGGTGAGTTCCTGTAGGCTCAAATTTTCCAACATTTCTCAGGAAAAATTAGGGTTTTGATGAGAAGAAGGGTGCCAAAGAAAAGAAGCAAGGTGTAGAAAAATTCAAAGGGTTCAAAGGGATATAAAACTAGGAAGAAATAGAAATTTCTCCTTAGTATGTTCACCAATTTACTGTGGTGAGAATTCTCCCCCTACAGATAGGTTGAGTTCCCCTCAGTTGGGTTTCCTACAAGTGAGACAACCTCTAAAAAATGGACACTAACATCCTCCTAAAAAACCATTCTATTTTTCTTGTTGGAGGGTTGAGAGAGAAGGATAAGAGGTGTGTTTACCTTGTTTCTAACATTTTCCCTCATCGCTTTGATGATTGAGCTCCAATCCAAGTAGCTCCCTCACAAAGTCAAACTTGCAAGAACATAAAAACATTCTCCTACTACTATATATGATTAGGTAATAACAACCCTACCTATTTATAACTTACATGAAGTAATCAAATAGACAAGAAATGAACAAGAAATTATAAGAGAAATAGGCCAAGTTCTTATATTCAATGAAAAGCAAGAAGTTTACAACCTGATGATGATGCAATCCTCCAAGAATCTTTCTTCAACCCTTGAAAATGAATCCAACTCAACTTCTTCACAAAAACAAAGGTTTGGCACTCCTTGACAAGATCATAAGTTAGGTATGCTTCTTTTCCATCCCCCTCTCACTTTGAAATGGCCTAGTTATATAGATGCATAAAGGGTTAACCACTAGGGTAAAATAGGAACATAATTGAGGATAAGGTGGATTAGGTTAGGATTTGAGTTATCTTCATGATTATTCTTGCTCCCAAGATATGATAGAAAGAGACTTGAATCATATCTTGATGCAACCAAGAAAACAAACCAAGAACCATCCAGAAAGTCCTCGAAAGATTGCCCCTAGATTCATGGGATTTGACCAAATCTGCATGGTTTCTCCCATAGAAGGATAGAGAGAGTGACCTGGTCACCCCCCTAACACTGTGTCAAGGGGATGGTCGCTCCCCTAGAGTGAAAATTGGAGCGACCATGGTCAAATAAAACTAGGACTGAGTGAAAAAGGCCAAATTGTCAAGGTTTGAAGGTGTCTTCTTCTTCTTGATTCTCAAGGGGATGTAATGGATCATTCATGCATGGTGTTGAGGTGGAAAAACTTAGGAAAAGTGTGACAAATAAGGCACGACACCTAATAGAATGGAACACGACATTTTCCATATTAACGTCACCGAGCAGAGTGAAGTGCGACACTTGAAAACACTTAGCAAAGGGTGACAAAATGGTGTATAACAACAATGTTTGACAAAATGGGTGTACTCATGACATCCATAATATTTAAAAGATGGTTTCATAATCTAACCCCTGTAAATAAATTTAATTATCTATCCACATCTTGAATGCTTATGGCAGACTAGTTACAAAATCTACTTCCACACATATTCAAACCCATGAAAACACGCTTGATTTTATTCTCGAGAAATCATATGAAATTAGAACATTTATTAAAATAAGTGGTTATATTATAATAGAATATGCATGATTGTGTAAAATATAATCCAATTATGCACACAATCCATTAATTGCAATACAAGCTATGATTAAAATCTATTGGTTATTCAATATTGAGATCTATTATCAATGAACCAACAACATTACATTTTTTTTAAAAAGAAACTCATTAAATAAATGAGTGGAAACCCTACCAAATTGTTGTTGACCCCCTCATCTAGCTGGTTGTATGCATTGTTAAGGTCCGATTATTGTGTTGAGAGGTAAATTCTACAACTTAGTATGAGGGATATGTGTAACGTAAAGTATCGTTGATGTGACATAGGCTGACAAAAAATAAATTGAATAAAATAACAAGAACAACACCATTTAAGCCCACTTAATATCTTGACTACTTTAGATCTATGTTAACTTTAGATTTATCGTGTGTTGAGAGATACCAAATATTTAGAAGTGGAAAAAAAAATTTAGAGTGCAAAAATTTGAGGAAAGCTATACACTTTGAAGGATTTTATCCTTCTTGATGCTTGATAAATCTACAATTAAGAAAGATCTAGAATGATATATGATAAATATACCCATATGATAATATAAATTTAAATGCACCATACATTAATGTCTAAATGATAACATATTAAATGATGCATGCAAATATTGGAATGTGTTAACATAACTAGGAAATAGTAAAACATCTCAAAATAAGATGAACAAATAAATATGAATGGATAAATGAGGATTTGGGCTCATTTTTGGAGGATTTAGTTTTTACTTTGCAGCTCAAATTCACAATGGACAGATCATAAATTTAAAGTAATGTGCCTTGGTTTCTAGATGGTGTTGGTCTATCTATGAAACTATGGCAGTAACGATTCAAACCCAACATTGAATCTCTAACAACAATCTCACGTTGGGTTTGATTGGTTAGTCTTCTTGGAATATTAATATTTTGAGAGCTTAATGATTGTAGACGATTCTTTGGGTTCTTTCATCTTCATGGATTCAATATCTACACATGGGTATGCATTTATGATTACTTAAGCAATGGTACTCCTAAACGCATTTTATTGGCATATAACGATCGAAGATGGACATAAATATTGGACTACGAACATGTTTCTTTTCGATGCAAATTAAACTTTGCGCATGTTCACGTGGTAACCTTACACTTGAAGGCTAAATATTCTCCAACTTAAAAAGGAAAAGCATGAAATCCATCTCAGTAGAAAGCTACAAAAGTGGTATATCATTAGGTAAATCTAATAAAGACTTCCCATGGTCCAACACATGTACTTTTAAAACTTTAACTACTCTAGTGTTCGAGAGTAATGACAAAGACAATGTGAATGTATAACCTCTAAAGAAAAATCCCCTCCCATTGATTAGTTCCTCAAGGGGAGCAAAGATATGACTTCGATTCATTAGATTAGAAAATGAATATAACATCACCATAGGTAGTGGACATAGGAAAGCAATTATAACAATGATTTATGCACCAACAATTCAGTGATTAGTTAGACCACAATTAATAGATATTCTAGCAAGATGGGTCGAAATGGAGGATCATAAGCATCTATGTTAGATAAAATTTGAGTATGTATAATTGTAGTTGTAATATGTTGTTTAAACTCAATTACGTAAATTGGAATTGGTATACCCAACTCGAATACTATATTTATTAAAATCGTATTCTCAGAAAGGTTAAAAAAAAAAAAAAAAACTAATATAAATTTGTTCCTTAAATAAAATGAGCAAAATTGTCATTTGTTACTCATAATATTTCGTTTAGTTTGAAAAGATAAATATTTTTAAACAAGTTTAAAAACAATATAAAATTTAAGCAAAAGCATATAAATAATGCCAAAAAAAAATAATATATCAACCATCCTTTGAGAACATTAAAGTCCCATGTCTTACAAAATTTTAAATAATAAATGTCTTTTTGAGTAGGCACTAGTTTATATGTTACTCTAATCACTTGACTTTAGCTTGAATGGGTGTATGGTTTTGAAATGAATAGGAAGACTTGAAATGGAGTTATGATTTAATGGGTTGCTTTTGAGAATTGTGTATTATGATGGGTGAACAATAACTAATATGTTGTGTAATATCTAATGTTTTGGCAAATTGTATATATATTGTCAGATATATTCTAACGTATATGTTAAGATAATTCGATGATATATACATTATTCGTCGCAATATTGAATGTTGCGCAATATGTTGGTTATTGTTCGCCTGCCATGATGTACTTATAAAATGCTTGATACTCGTACATGTACTCAAACACAATAAGATGAAATGATGTGATGTGATATAGTATGATGTTACATATTTGAATTATCGAGTTGGAGCTTTAGGTTAACATTTTATATCACTTGATTAATGATTAATAATAATAAAATATTGCATAGTAGATTTTAATAATGATTTTATAGAATATTTAAAATTGAAGTAAATATTTGAGATGTTTTAAATATTAAAAGGATCAAAGTTTTTTTTTTAAAGATGATAACAATTATTATAATTTAGTTATCAATTGGTAGTGAGAATAAATATCATTGGTTATTATTTGTGAATGTGGGTTGACTAATAACTATTATTTAAGTAAGACCACGCTATATGAAATAATCTGTTGGTGGTTTGTAAGGGGGAAGACTTTCACCCTTGCCATATGTTGTTGGGTCGTTAACCTCTTTCCTTACGTTTGAAGAAGATGAGATCTAAGCCAATAAGAAGTAGTTTTAGGTATTATTCCATAATAAAAAAGTGGTTTCAACCTTGATAACATACATAAGAAAGACAATAACCCTTATGATCATCTTTAAAACTACCTTAGTGCGGTCATGTGCTTTTTAATAACTTCCAACCTCAATCCCATACATAAAACTAGATACTACCTCTAATTACAATTTAACCTATTACTCAAAAGGAATTGGACTTATAAATCTCCATGTTAGACTTTATTTTTTATATACATTCAAAATGTGTATAATAACCTTATACTAATACATGAAATCATTTTGCTATATGATTTTATAATTCTTAATTTTTAATTAAGGTATTTAATTTGATAAATGTTTAAGAAATTTAATTTGATATCATAGTACTTAATTTTTAATTACGGTATTTAATTTGATAAATGTTTAAGAAATGCAATTATCTTAGTTTGATGATGCTAGTGGGTGAAGGGACTTCATCATTTTGGTGATATTAATGGATTGGAGGTATTCAACTTGATAAATGGTTAAAAAGTGCTTGATTATTTTTATGGTTAGAGTGATACTTAATTATTTAGTAATTTGATTATTTTAATGGGTTAAATAATATTTAATTATTTAATAGTAAGTTTAATGTGATAATATGGATGGATGAATACACTTGATTGTTTTAGTGATATTAATGGATGAATGGAATAATATTTAATTAATTGATGGTTCTAGTGATACTTAATTATTTAGTAATTTGATTATTTTAACGAGTTAAGCAATATTTAATTATTTAGTACTTAGTTTAATTTGATGATATGAATGGGTGAATATATTTGATTGTTTGGTGATATTAATGGATGAATGAAACAATATTTAATTGATTGATGGAAGGACAACTATTTTAATAATACTTGAAGAATAATGGTGCTAGATTAATAAATTGTCATTGGATGAGAATAATACACATCATTGTTTTGGTTGATGGCGTTGGATTGATAAATTGTAAACTTGATTTTTTTGGTTTACAATACTTGAACAATGATGGTGTTGGATTGATAAATTGTGACTAGATGATATTGGCTTTGTTGGATGTCATTTAATTTGTTTCGGCTTGATGGTTTTATGATGGAATGGTACTTGGATAATTTGATGACACTTAGTTTGGTGGGGGCATGGTTTTTAGTTGTGGCAATTATTAAGCTCATGATGGTACTTAGTTGGGTACTCCATGATTTGTAGACTTAGCATGATGAATGAAACAACACTTGATTGATTGATAGAATGAAATGGAACTCAATCACCCATTGAATTCATGAAACTTGTGAATGGGAAAATTAATTATTGACATTTGGAAATATTACCTAATTTTTTAATGAAATAATACATGGTTATTTGTTATACTGATAAAATTTGAATGCCATCAATTTATTTGTTACATTGATATTAAATATTAAAGGGAGTACCAAATATCGAGGGAGATATCGATCCCGATGTTATGAAACCATACATAATAGAGAGTGCTTAATCCTATATGAAAGACATTGATCCTTGATATTTGGAATATGTAAGCATGTTTAATTTGGTTATGACAAATAGGTACAATTTTTTTGTTAAATGTACTTAAGTTAAAGTACATGATCTATGATTATTGATTTGGGAGTATCTAATGTCTAACAAAGTGTTGATATCTAAGTACTAATGTAAGCATGGTTAAATGTTAATGGATGTATAGTTAACCTAATACCTAATGTAGGTGATGATAGTTATTAATTAGTTGTAATTAATCCTTAATGGAGGTGTAGCTACCTAGCTCTTAGTGTAGGTGATGATTCTTAAATACTATCAGTCAATGTTATATTTAATTTTATTGAACTTATGCTTGAATTTGGAAATGGATTACTTACATCTATGGGAAGTGTTGATCCCTATATGCCCCCAGAAGAAGTGGTTTATGCAAAGGTGTAACGATAGAGAGAGATATAATTGATGTGTTGCTGGCTAGTTTAACGCATTACCCATCATACCCCTTGCCCAGTTCTACTTGACCAGTTGATCCCCCGTACACAACTAGTTCGAAGGTGGCATTGCCCCACGGCTAGCTTACTGGGGTGGATGGGAAATTAAGTACAGCTGAAAAGTGGCATGTCACTGAAAGAAAGGTATCGGCCCAACGAAGATGGTAAATTCGCGAGTGAAAAGGTGGTTGACTATTATTGAAAATGAATAGTGTCAATTGATTTTTTATAAGTTCTCTTTAACATCAAGGGTGATTCCTGTATAGGGAGTGGGAGATGTAACCCCCTAGTTTTAGGATTACTTATATGATTGGATAATAAGAATCATTGGTGAACACTTTGACATGACGATACATAGATTCATAATATTATGATAATAATGTATTTTATTATTTGACATGACTAATATGTGTGAGCATGTGCAACATACATGTATAATTTGGACTGCATACTAACAATGTTAGATGACATGGTGCAACCATACCATTGATAGCATTATTGTAACTTAATGATAATACAACATTGGGTTTTAAGTTAGGAACATTCTTGCAATTTGTATGTGTTAATTTCTAGATTTTTTCTAACTTACTCCTCTATATATATATATAACTTAGATTTATAGCATAGGTATTGTCCATTGGGATTATTGGTTATTTAACCTAAGAAACTTAATCTATTGGTCAAAATGAAAACACGTGTAAATAAATTATTAAATAAAAAACTAGTTGAAACATGTTTAGCCACCTATGCATTGTTACTTGGAATAAAGGACATGCTCTAAATGTGAAATAATAATACTTGCCTGAAACAAAAGAAAAACACTTGTACTTTCCTTAAGAGAATGACAATGCTTACTCTAAGGGGGAATAAACACGTGTACTTTCTTGAAGGTAAGCATTAAGAGAATGAGAGTACTTATTCTCAGGAAAACAAAACACTTAAATTTACTTAAAGGTGGAAAATAATTAACCCAAGGATAAAGGGATGTTGTAACTAGTTTGATCTATAATTATATCCTTCATGGACACATAGTGGCGATCTTGAGTAGTGACGACATGATTTTATGTGATTAAAATAAGTTATCATTTAATGTGATTATGTGTCAGTGTCTCCATAGTACTCGAAGCTATCTCTTACCTTTAATTTATTTCATGTGTATAAGATCGGGTATTGGATAAATTCATCCACAAGGTCATACCCCTCAACTCTAGGGGAAAGGTATACTTGACATGTTTCACCTCAAAGTGCCTAGTCCTAGATCAAGTTTTTCATTTATTAATAAGGGTCCTTTCTTCAAAGTGCCTAGTCCTAAATCAAGTTTTTCATTTATTATTAAGGGTCCTTTCTTTTGTGTAGAGGGAAGGGGAGACAAAATTTTAATTAAGTATTGTGGATTTAGTTACTTGATTGCATAATATGGTTGGAAGAAACTTTGACCCTTCACAACTTCATCACATATATATGATCCATGTGTTCTAAAGCATGTGTTCTAAAGGGACGAATATAAAACCAAAGGTTGGACTTTGTCACTCAATCATAACTAAGTTTGAGTATCAAAATATGCACATATTCATACTTAATACACTTTTATATACCTTAGAGAACATTTTTGAAGGAGTTCAACTTGGTTGAGATTCATTTCACCCTTTCTAACCTTGTAACCCCTTTTCTAAATATTTTGGCCACTTTTATAACCACTTTACTTGTTTTAGCATCATCAATTAGGTTTGGGTTGTGTTAATCTTGATGACGTCCAATGTAAAATCCATGTCCAAATTTAACCTTAAACACAGGGAACGATCACCACTGTAGGATCAAGAGAGATCCAGGATCGTTGGATCGAAGGATAGGTGAACAGGGGTTGTCCGATGTAAAGGAAGCAAGGGTTAATGTCACAATCCTCGGATCCCATGGGAGAGAGAGATCAATGAACACAAGGCATTGTGGGGAACCAAGTTGCATAGGAGATAATTTCCCAAGGTAGTCCTGCAATCCAAACCATGGTTTCACCAAGGGGTTATGTGTCAACATCAAGAGAATTGTGTGGCAAAAATCAGGTTACTCCAAACCGCCGATGTGTGCCCTCTCAAATTGAAATTCATGCAGTGATGTGACATGTTAGTGCTCGAGCGGCGAACCTACAAAGAGCATAAGTAGTCGGGGATCGTCGATTTGTAGGAGGACACGTGTCAACCGATCGTGTGCTCCGGTTGAAAGCACTCCGGGAAAAGGTGAGCAAGGAGAAGTTGAGAATTGATATTTTTGGACCCCGGAGATCCAAAGTGAATTGCAACCGTTCGATCCAGGAGGCAACGTAGAAGAAATCCACACACTTCGGGGAAAAGAAAAGGTTGAGAGTTGAGTTCTCCGAAGTACGAAGACCCGAAGAAATCGTAGTCGTCGATCCGTGGGAAACATGTATTAGTAGATTGCGAGCTTCGGATACAAACATTTCAGAAAAAAGTTGAAGTTTGAGTTTTCCGAAGTTCGAAGGCTCGAAGGAATTGCAGTCGTTGATTCTTGCAGCGATAACTTCTAAAGTCTTGAAGTCCGGGGTTAATATGGGTCGTCTAATAAGGTAGACACGTGGTGGCATTTTGGATGGTTTGGGCAATCAAATTTTGGGAGAATTCGAAGTGTGATAGTGTAGAAACTCCTGAAGTCCCGAAGCCTGAAGAGTCGAAGTGGTGGGGCACAATGATGTCACCAGGAGGTGATGTGGAACCTAGAATTTTCGAAGTGACATGGCTTGCAGACGTCACCGGGGATGACGTGGACACATGGGATGTGCACCACGTATCAGTAATTTTTGAGCATGTGGATGATTGAAATGTCAGATAGGACGTGACACGTGTCATCTGCCTGATTGGACCATGTGTCCGCTTAAATTATTTTGCTACATGGCGACAGATCGTGGACTCCAAAGAAATTACTTTGAGATTTTTCAGTTGAGAGTTGAAACTCCTAAAGCCTAGAGAGCCGGAGACCCGAAGTAAACGTCGACTATTGGATCATCCAAAGTAGACCTGAACCATTAGATCAGGAGAACAAGTGGCGTGAAGCTGTGGATTCTGGGTAAGGACCCGAAGTAAACGTCAACTGCTGGATTTTTTTAAGTAGACCTGAACCATCAGATCAAGAGAACAGGTGGCATGAAGCTGTGGATTCCAGGTAAGGACTCGAAGTAAACATCGATCGTCAGATTGTCCAAAGTAATTCCCCACCATCCGATTCAAAAGGATGCATGGAAGAATCCCATGTATCTCGAGGGAAGTAAATTTTGAGATTTGAGAATTCCGAAATCCAAAATTATGAAATGACCACAATCGTTGATCTAGGAGAGGTAAATCTGAACTGTTGGTTCCCAAGAGGTAGATATCGGTCATCCGCTTAGAAGCACCGTCAATATCGCAAGTTCAATGATCACCTTGCATTGCAGGGACGAGAAGTGCTCAGGCTTTATGAAGTTGAGGGCGGGCTACAATCGAGACCACGATTTTGGCAAAAGGACATGTGGTGGTTCGAGGTGAATTGTGGGGCGAAACGTAGTTTGGTACCGAACCACCTTTGAGTGTGGCCGCAATCATGCGTCTACGTGAGGTCATTGCCTAAGGTCATATCTAAGGAGGGGCCAAGAGAAAAAGGAGCTAGTGCCAACTCTGAGATTTTTCGCAAGGGCAAAGGAGAAGGTCGCGGGGGCCATTGGACCTATGCCAGAAAGTCGAAAGGGCCTGTGTTTAGATACAGAACTAAACCATCAAGGTTTGAGAGAGCCAATTCATATCGGGATTGAAGACCCTTGACCGGGAGGTCACGCAGTCTTAGGAGAAGGGGGTATGCATTAAGAAACAAAGGGAAAAGAAGAGGCAACACTCAAATCAATAAGCCCATGGTTTTGCACATTTGGTCATATGTAAATGGTTTGAAGGAAGCGCCTCATAAAGATTTAATTTGACAAGTTTAACACTAGAATAATACATGGAATTGATAAAGGGTCAAAATATGATCTTTTTGTGAACTGAGAACACAACAAAAGCATGAGTACGATATAATGAGTCGACCCATGTCTGTGATCAACTCATGAAGACAAAAGAACTGACACACAGTCATGATTAAAAAAGAGTTAACTCATATAAAAAGGAAAAATGATATTAATTAAAGAATAATATTATCACTTAAATGAAAAGGTACTTGTAAATTTAATTGAAAATTTTTGTATGATATTTATAGCTCTAACAAGATGGTTGCTTGCACATTTATCAGGATTAGAGGTATAACAAGATCAATTCGAGAATAGGATTAGATGTTAGGTTCATGGAGGCATTGTTTGCATCCAATTCGTCACTAGGTGAGCAAATTAAGAGTGCTTACATGCCCAGTTGGGCTCTGCTAGGCATGACAGCTGTAAGGTAAAAGGTTAGAGAAAGAAACGATAAAACAATAAGCAAAAACAAATTAAAACTAACTAAAACTGTGAGCATATGGAAAAATGAAAAACAAATGTAAATGGACCAATATCACCAATATATAAGTTGATCTGATTGATGAAATCCAAAGACACAAAGGAGAAAGGGGACTTGGGTCCCTTCTTCCTCCAATGGAAGGCGCTTGAGGCCCTCACTGATTGCTCTCCTTACAATGAAAAGATGAAAATGTAGTTGAAAGAACTCCAAGCTTATTCACTCAAGTGAGGGGAGAATAGCTCTATGAAATGCAGCTTGTAATGTTTATTGCCAAAGAATGGGTCCTTAGCAATCTCAGCAGCATAACAGTATGAAGAATTCCTTGAGAAAATGGTGGTCATTCATGGCCTTTTATAGCCAAGCATTGGATCATTAT